>JBCAUG010635458.1:0-14021 GCA_038406175.1 Haplosyllis leylae | reverse complement strand
AACCATAAGAAATACCAAAAATAGTAAAAAACACATTTTTGCCCATAACTCCCTTAATAATGCTCCGATTTTCAATCTGTTAAAAGTTTTGGAATGTTTACAATTTTTACTATTTTTTAGAGTCCTGGGACTCTGAGTACCCCCTTCCTGGCTGGGACCTGGGCCTCTGAGTACCGCCCAGCTGGACTGAGTACCCCCCCGGCTGGACTGAGTACTCCCCCTGCCTGAGACCTGGGACTCTGAGTACCCCCCCAACCCCCCCGGCTGGGACCTGGGACTCTGAGTACCCCCTGCCCCGGCTGGGACCTGGGACTCCGAGTACCCCCCCCCCGGTGGACAGACAGACACCTGTGAAAACAGTACCTCCTCCCGTACTACGTACGCGGTCGGTAATAACCTGATCTAACTTCAGAATCGACAAGTGGGTAACAAAACTTTCGTCAATATTCTGTTCTCCAGAAGTAGGTTGCGCAGCTGATGGATTCCTTGTGCGGTGCCAATTTACTTTATATTGTTCGGCCACATCGATCAGCTTAAGGGTATACCCACATCAGCGAAAGCGAAAGCGACGTAGCTTCTTTGATCGCTTCTGGACCCATTGGAGCGAAAGCGAAAGCGACATGGAAGGACTACATTGATTTGAGCGAAAGTGAAGCAAAAGTTCCATTTCTTTCACTTTCGCTTTCGCTCGGTGTGGATAGGCCTTAATACCACATTTGTAAGAGTTTGAAGAGTGAAACAAGAGCATTTCCACAATGCACTCATTTTATTGTGGTTGTTTACTGGGATTCTTTACCTTTGAAGAATAATTTAGACCAATCACACATTTTTTAGGTGAAGAAATGGTAAAGAGTCCACCGGAGAACAGCGTAGAGAAAAATGTACATCTTCTGACCACGAGACTCAGGTCGAAGAAAAAAAATAAAAATGACGTCATGAATATAGTTCAAATGGTGTCTTGGTTAAATGATGTTCAAAATGATGTCATAGCATTGATTCTGTGTAAACAAATTCCAACCAATGACTGCAGGGGTGTGTAAACAAATTCTAACCAAGGAGAATCTCAATCTGTCGGAACCGCAAGGTGACTGATCCTTCCTGGTCAGTGACTCATTTATTGATGGCTCGTTAGAGTCACCTTAGCAGTTGTGTCTGGGACCCTTAACATCCTGTCCCAGCCTTAACATGAGCCTTTGGCAGTTTTATGAAAATTAAGCCTACTTTAACCTGCAGTCATCATCCGTCTTGAATGAATTGCAAAGTGAGAAACAGCTATTTTGACTTGCATGATAAATTCAATTTTCATAGGGCTATGTGAAATGGACCCCTCCCCCCAGTAAGAGTATTGCCCTGGGATTACGTGAAATGACCCACTTGTGTAACTGTACCCCATCGGTCTATTGAAAAATAATGAGCTTCATATCAATTACAAAATTTTAGTTTTTTCCAAAACCTAAATTCCAAAATTTAACAATTGTCATAGCTGGACTGATTTTTGGACAAAAATAATCAGGACAGCAAGCCAACTTTTGGTACACCGTTTGTGGAATACAAGGGACACATCAATAAAACAACGGCACTGGTTCCACATAAAACTTCAATGTAATTCGAAATTATGCACAAACATTTGTATTGTCAAGCACAATAGACAGATGAACACATTTCAATATAAAGCTGCCATTTTCATCTGAAATCTATTCACAAAAACCACAGCATTACTTGGAACTATTCGAATTTTAGCACGAAAGATTATAGCTGTAGCGATGTAATGCAAGATTTCAGCAGGAGTGCCATTTCTGAGTAATTTTGTATTTTTCTTTGAATGAGACAAAGAACGAGACAGAGAAACGTCAATTACTTGGTTTAACTGTAAATGATATTGAAAAATGGCAGACAAAATTGTAAATTACAATATGAAAAAGTAAGTTAATTTTCTGTCCAGGCGGATTAAGATTAATCTGTATTGAACAAAACAGATTTGTCATCCCAAAAAAATGAGGATTGTTTTCTTTCCATTCTACGAAAAGAACCCATATTTTTGGAAATTTATCATTTGCAATGGTATCTGTGGAGTTCACGTTGGTAATTTCCCACCCAAGGGTGTTAACTTTCTTAATTAAGTTTGAAAGGGCTCGCTCAATGTATGAACAAAACAAAGCAAGACTTTCAAATCTTATCATTTCAAAAGAGTAACATGAGTTTATGATAAAATGACAGAATGCTAAAAACATTATTTGCACAAAAAAAATCACAATCAATGCAGCAGACGGCTAGACGACTGACGTCTGCATCAACGTAACGGTAAAACTGAACTGTGGCCAGAGACTAACAGCTATTGATCAAACAAGGACGGTCCACAACTGTCGAGACTACCACCGGAAATAGTTTTAAATTGAAAATGGCGTTGACTTCGAAACCGGTGCTTTTGCGTAATTTAACTGTTCCCTAATATTTGATCCACAAATTTCCCTTTCCTGAACACTCTTGTGGACACAAATTTCGAAAGCTGGTGGACATGGAATTTTATGTGGATCATAACTCAGGGGTGTGCTCGTTTCAGTGAATTTTGGCTGTTTGCAACGTGTAGGTGTGAACTTTTCCATTGCACTTGCATTGTGAGGCGCACATGAGTTGGTACAAACAAAGCCGAAATGAGCACACCCCAGTCCAAATTCGGAGAACACTTCTCAAACAGTAAATATGACTAATTTAGAATAGAAATTCGTCAAAGTGTCCCTGATTTGACGCAGTGAATAAACTTTCGTACAAAATTCTATTCCTCTTGACAGAATTTTCTTTGATTAAGTTTCCAATTAAATGTATAGTAGAAACTAAATTTCATTCGTGCAAGTTTATGTCATTGCACCTGTTGTTAATCGAACAGTCTTTATCGTTTATGCTGAAGCCGAAAGCGCGGGTGATCGTCCTACCGCGTGATCTACACCAAACCAAACAGTTCACCTACCGAAGAAAGTTTCGCGTGCAAAACCCACAGTGCAGTGATGTTAATTGAGTTTTCATAATAAGATCAAATTTATAAGTTTAAGCCTGAATCTACATCGAGGGGTTTTAAAAAATTTCACCAAAAATAGAGTTGTCTTCACTGGGAGTTGAACCCACAGCACTGATCATTACTTGTTTGGAAGTCTAATGCCATGCTGACTGTGCAAGTTGACATTTGGTCATGAGTCTGAATCTTTATGAAGTCATACTCTGATGATTTTAAGAAATGATCCAAGTCCAAAAAATGAAATGGTGGATGAAACAAAACAATTTCAATTAAAGCTCTCGCAAGTAGTGCATGTCTACTTAGCACAGTCAGCAAGGCATCATGTCTCTAAACCAGTGAGGGCTCAATTTCCACTGGAGGCAACTTTATTTTTTTGAAACTTTCTAAAACCCCGCGATGTAAATTCGGGCTTTACATGTAAATTTGATCTTTTTGTGAAAAACTCGAAGAGACGTTACACTTAGAAAATAGAAAATCAATAATACACTAGAACTCTTAAGACTAGTTACACGTCAAGTTTGCAGAATTACTCTTTCGAGGAATCACATTTTATTACAGTGTACTGAACTCTACTAAAACTACTGAAACCTGCTTAGCGTCATTTCTGAGTACCGTCTGTCTGAGATGTGTTGGCCAATGCCCTTCACCGACTTCACGAGCTTTGAGAGAGAACATTACTTTAGTTGCTGTCATATGTTAAACTTTAAACTGAGATACTTTTATAACCAAAATAACTGAGACCCCGATGTTATTGAAGTATTGATCTAATTTTGTACGGGACAGAACGGAGTTCACCTGGTCGACTTTGTGTAAAATGACTCCTCGAACTGAGAACCAATGAGGAAAGTAAACAGTTGAGGAATCTGATGACGCATCGCATCGGAAAGGCGTCTTCGCGGGCCACGATTTCATGCGAGATCTGGGGAAAAGTTAGTACTTCGTATAATGGGTTCCCAGCCTTGAAGGGTCAACACCCCAAGGAGAATATTGAATCTGTCCTTAGTCACCCGATCCTACTTAAACGCTCTGAGGTCCATCCACACCGAGACTCCGTAAAGGCCTGTTTACACCGAGCGTCACAACGTAACGTTGACGCGTGGTACCTTTGATCTTTTTGATGGGCACTGTGACAGGCAGAGTGGGTTGCATACCCATTTGCCTGTCAACGTAGCATTTTTTATGTTGATGGTGACGGTGACACTTGGTGTGAACAGGCCTTAAGGTCCTTCCACACCGAGCGACTCCGTCACGGTCACCGTAACAAACGTTACGTTGACCAGCGAAATGGGTACACAGCCCATTCTGCCCGTCACAGTGTCCGTCAAAAAAATCTATCGAAAAGTCAATGTTACGTTGACGGTGACGGAGTCGCTCGATGTGAACAGACCATTGTTAGTCGTGTTGAGAACGATGAACCGCGGGGGTCGTTTTGTTGTTATTTGCTTTATTTAGATTCCCGATCCGAAACCAAGGAAAAAAATAGATCAAACCTGGGAGAAAGTTGCTCATTGGCTGTAAAATAAAACCGTGTCACCTCAGGTTTGGTTTGGTGCGACATTTGGATTTTTCCAGAAACATTGCAAAAAACATGTAATCTTTAAAATTTATCTTAGTTTGAAATTTAAGGTCTTCGTTTCATTTAAGGTACTTTAGGTATTAGTTAAATAACCAGGTTAAATCTTTTATTTTACCAAATCCTCTAGCCCCCAGTTCAATCAACTGTGACTGGATTAATCAAGTGCAGCCAAACAAACATTTCTGGCGACACTGACCACCTGTCAAAATGGCTACCCCCCACATCCAACAAGGATTTTATAAAGTACAATTTAAAAAATTTTCCCATGTGACGCAGGAATAGAAACCAGTAGAATTGAATTCATGAGGTCTAATTGCATTCTAATTGTTTCTACTTGAATGAAGTGAGGGTCAATTTTTGTCATTTGAACAGTGTCCGGGACATTATAGAATCATGTGATTACTAACAATAAGTAATAATTTCATCCAATAACAGTAAGGACAAAATGTGATTTAATTGATATTCTAAAAATCAAGGAGTGGAGAATTCCACTTTGATGACTTGGTAATGTAGGAGTACCACCCCATCCCCCATCTGGCACACCATCCTCCCTATCTAGTACCCCATCTCCTCTATCTGGTACACCATCTCCCCTATCTGGTACACCATCCCCTATCTGGTACACCATCTCCCCTGTCTGGTACACTGTTCGCTATCTAGTATTCGATCCCTTGTCTGGTACACCATCCCCTATCTGGTACATGATCTCCCTTGTCTGGTACACCATACCCTATCTGTTATCCCATCTCCCTCATCTGGTACACCATCCTCCCTATCTGGTATCCCATCTTCCTGTCTGGTACACCATCTCCCCTATCTGGCACACCACCCCCCACTCTCATACCCCACCCACCTCCTCTGGCCTACACCCCCCTCCACCCCCCTGGATGTTTGTTTTCAAGGTTAATTTCAATCTCGCTTTTCGTGGGTTCAATCTCACCTCATGTGCTCCCCTCCACTCGAAAATTATATCTTTCGCCTTGCGTGGATAAATTCCCAAAAAGGTCATGAAGCAACCCCGTTTCCATCGATAAGGTAACTCTCCACGAGTCACCAATTATTTCTTTTGTTAATGAAACGTCATTAAGTGTATGGTTCATTTGGAATTCAGATTACTGAATGTACGTATGGCATGAAACCCAATTTTATAATTGACAGAATACATACTTAAAATTAGAATATCTGTCTGAAAATGCATCTGTCTGCTGTCTGGATATGTACCTGTATTTGTATCAAAGGATTACTTTCTAAGATTTATATTTTTGTGGGAAAAATTGTGTAAAATTCGGATTTTATACCAGTGCAGAAAGTTATACAGTTCCAGAAACAAGGTAGAAATTACTAACTTAATCGTATGTAGGCCCTTTTGTGTGAAATATTCATTTAAAATCGATCTTAGAATGCTATTTAGATCCGGGAAAGATGTATTACATCGATATTGTGTTACTTTTTATTTTTCAGTTTTTAGTGAAATCTGTCAAAATTTAGACAGGTGTCACCTTCATGACAGAGCACATTACGCACTTAGTAATTTTACGGTAAATTACCTTTGAAGACAAAAGCAACGACCAATGAAATTATCAAGTCACAAGATGCCTGTCCGATGAATAGATGCAGGCGTCAACATTTTTTGATAAATGTTTCATGTAAAAAGTGGACAGCCGCTTCCGCTTCTAGATCGGGCAAGAATCTACGAGAAATGTACAATAGCCCTTTAAGGCAATTCTTAACATTTCTTCTCTTGCCTGTCTCAAAAATGATAAAAAATGGCGGAACTAGAAATTTTTTCATTAAAGGAGGACGCACCAAGGTTAGCTTCAGGTCCAACAGTTTCCATGGTTATGAAGAATGCATTGAAGTCAATCACCTGTATTTGTATTAAAATCAATAAAACGCACTTTTATGACAATATCTATTGAATTGAATTGTATTTACTGTCTGAAAGCCAGAACAGAAAGCCACGTTCAACGTCCGATCGAACACCAGTCGAGTTTTTCCTAAACAACACAAATCTGACATTTCTGTACAAAATTGACATCGAGGGGTTTCAAAATCAGTAAAAACTAAAGTTGCTGCCAGTGGGAATCGAAATCACAACACCAACCATCTGTGGACCAGTAGATCTATTCTAATATCTTACCCACTCAACCACAGAGGCATGTGTTGAACAGAATCTTCTTACTTTGTTTCATGCTCCACTTCACTTTTTGGACTAAGAATCATTTCAAGATTCAATAGAGCATGACTTAATAAGGGTCTGGAAATCTGAGACTGCCAGGAAATCACAGATTGGCTGAGTGGGTGAGGCATTAGAATTCTAATCCATAGATGGTTGGTGTTGTGAGTTCGATTCCCGCTGGAGGCAACTTTATTTGTTGCTGATTTTGAACCCCCCCCCCGATGTCAGTTTTGTACAAAAATGCCAGAAATGTTGTTTTGGAAAAACTCGAATGTTTTTTTTTAATGTTCTTTTTTGTGATAATTTAATCACAAGGTTTAAAAGCGATATACTTTATTCCGGTGCAAATCTCACTGATTTAAAGACATCAAGTAAATTGTGGCGGGTTGCTACTAAGTTAGTCATCGCAGGTGTCGTGTACAATGCTTGAGTATTTTTCCATTAAATTTCTGAAGACACTGATGACGCAAAGAACCACATTTTTCACGCAAGGCCCTGAAAAAGTAAATTAAAAATTTTGAGATGTTCAAATCATTACCGTGTGACAAATGGACACTGTTCATCACTGCTGATAGAGATATCCAACCATACACCAAATGCAATGCGTTTATTTTCATTTCTTTAATTGTCCTAAAAGAGGTTTGCTTTTTTTAGCCACTCTCTTTAAAGCCCCATGCACCCTCAACATAGCTCGGTATGCTGAGTCTTACGAGCCAAACGCCAGATTTCCTTTGAAGATGAATTTACAAGCTAAACACAAACAACACACAATATGCACAAGGTACCGAAGGCGCTAAAAAATAACAAAATTTTGGAGGATAAAATAAGATACTGGCTCTCAGGATTTCTAGCCACAATGGAGACTTGTTGTAATAATGCAGCACACAAGTGTAACTTCTTAACTTGGCACAACACACTTTCAATAAAAAAACCTATTATTTATTTGTTTTAGTAGATTCATTCCAAACTTGCCTGATCTAAATTGAAAGTTATTTTATATATATTTGGATTCAGAAAGTGACAAAAGCAGAATGGACTACTGTCCAGATACACTGAAAACTATTTTTGTGCATTTTTAATTACGTTTGAAGTTAGCATGATTATGTACAGACATATTTTTAAAGATTGGTATCAATTCGATTGCAAAAAGTATTTTTGTTTTTACGCTTAAAACCTTAATTTTACTCATGTTGAGACAAAATTGTATTAAACGGAATTATTCCAAGTCCAAAAAAAAATTGCCTTGGTTTCAGGAACGCTACATCGGATCCGATATGGAAGATAAAGAAAACATAAAGTGGGCGTTGGCGCATTGACTGGCCGGATGATTATCAGAAGTGTTACCCAAAATCATATTGTTGTTGACTACCAGGGGGGATCAGCGCGGCGAAATGCAGGTGAACAGGTTGAGCGCATGCGCGCAGGTCAGTAATGCTTCAGCATGGTGTACACCTTCCGATTTCAGAAATGTAAGTATTTTGCATTAATTTAACAGTTTCCAGGGTTCTGCAGACATAAATTTAGTGGCTGTATGGTACATGAACATTCATAGATTACCGTCAAAATGTAATTTTGTGGTAGTTTGAGTGATGTTGGTGGAAACTTTGATGACAGTGATTGGAGAAAATTTGGCATGGAGAAATTTGTGAGAAAAACTTTTATCTTGTCGCGTATGTACTTAATGGTTGATCGGAAGGTTATGATAATGATTTATTGTTTATTAATGAAGTGTCTAGTGATGTTTGTATGTAGTTGAAGTTGTCGCATAGGGTGTTACTGGGTAGTGGCACACAGAGGTACTTCAATTAAATTGTGCAATCGCATCTGACTACAATGATCGCATAGTTGCATAATTATCATGATGATAAGCGCATAAGTTATACATGTGTTTTGTACGTGTTCGGGGATCACATATTTGCAGTTTGGTTAAAAAATGGTCTAAACACAAAGTTCATTAAACTTAATTTAAGTTTAATCAAATTCAATCAAGTTTAATCAACTTCAATTGATTGCAGTTCGGTCGATTTTGATGGCTTCACCACTGCATGCACATGTAGATACAATGTTGCATCCGTCTATGATATCACTGCTAGGCAAAAGTAAGCTTGTTTTCTTTTCACATTTACATGAAATAGTATAATTACAAATGAGCAACATGTATTTCCAGTTCTTTTTATGTACCCACATTTCTATGTACAGAATGTGCTGAACGTCAGGTCAAATTTATGAGGGAGATGTGTTTGGGATGTCTGAGACTACGTTATGTTGTTGAAAAGTCAGCCCAACCGCCTCCTGATCTTGTTGCATCTCATAGTGGTACTTCTTCAGACACCAATGTAGCATCGAAGGCACCCGAGTAAGGATTGTTTTTATGTATACTGTTCTATATCATATTGTCGAGAGTTATTTGCCATTTCCTTGCAGAAATATCGTTTATTATTACTTCCAGAATGTTCAACTTTGTGCGCAACTACAAGTCGAAGAAGGGGGATGTCAAACCACAACTGCATTATGCCATGGAATCTGACATTAATTCTTTGATGGATAGCATGTTGGATAATGTCAGTGAGGAGATTTCCCTCAGTTTGGAAGTTACAGCAGACAGTCCAAGTGATATGTAAGTTTTATGCCTTTCAACAAAGTTCGTTTCTTCCCCAATTGTAATGTAAGGTTAATGTCGTTATTTATGTGTATATTACTGATGACAATTCTATCTCTGCAGTATGAATGTCAGCTTAGATTTGATCGAAGATCACAGTATACATACTGGACACTCAGACCATGATGGGTCATCACTGGAACCTCAACAGCAGCAGAAGGGTGATGGTCAATGCCTGTTTGTTCTGGACGATGATGAATCCGCGGCCAACAAGTTCTTTGTGCCCGATACGGATGACGAACAACCGCCAGCAAAACATGACCATATCAGCGCTCCTCATTGTGGTCCATCTGTAAGTTTATTTAAATCACATATGCCTATGTTTATATACTTATGTTCTTCATTGAAATCATTTCTGTGATGTGTGTCATTATTTTTTGTAGAAGATTCTTGCTGATGTAGAGTCTGCAGTAGTCGGTATTTTGATTTAATTCTTTTGGTGCTGTACTAATAATTGTTTATGTTATGAGATAACATTTCCTTTTGCAGCTTTTGATGATTCCTAATGTTGGTGCATCTGTGGAATTAATTTGAAATGTGTAATGAACGAATACCATTAATAGTGTCTAAATTATTCTTGTGCAAAAATTATTTATATACGTTCTTTAATCTTTTCCTTTACTCAATTTTAGTTCCCGATGATTATGTGACTAGTACACAGGAAGAGAAAGACCTCATAGAAGTCCTCTGCATGAAGGAAGGTGCACCGCAAATTACATTGTCTGACTCCAATAGTGATGTTGTACCTCCGTCTCAGCCAGAACACTGTCTTACACCTAGATCCAGGCTGAAGTTGTCGAAGCCAACGGGTGAGTTATTATTGTATGTTGTGGAAGAAGTTGAATTAGTTGATTGAAGTTCAATCAAGTTTAATCAAGTTTAATTAAATTCATTTAACTTCTTCCACTCCACTTTTCTGCATGTGTCATACATTTCTTTCAGCAATTTATGACGAAATAGAGGATGACGGTCTTAGGGCTGGGTTTTCTCGTTTGCTATTGCCACCAAAACATAAGGAAATGGTCAAAGAATCGGAACCAAGTACTTCCCATAATGTTTGCCAGTCTGCTCCAAGACGTCGCAAGAAAGACAAATTTGATGAACCATTAAAAGACTTTGTTGCTCGCCGAAGAAGAACTAAAACCCAGAAGCAGAAAGATAGTGGAAGAGGACTCCAGATGATGATCACAGAGTACTTCCAGTGCACGAAGAAGATGATAAAGAAAGAGAAACCTGATTCAAAACCATATCAGCCACCTCGAGATGTGCTGCAAAGTGACCAATATTCATTTGACGCTTCGACTATTCCATAAGATGATGATATTTAGATAATTGCAGAAATTCCACCTCAAGAAGTTGCTTCATGGTTATTTTGTGACCCATCCAAAAAAAAGGAAGTGAGAAGTGATAAGTCAGAAGGAAATAGATCGTTGTCTAGGAGCACTTCATTCTCGTCAACTGCCAGTGGCTTCAAGATAGATGATGGAAGAAATGACGGACTTGTTTTTCATGGATCACAGGTTGTAGCTGTTCAGGAAACACAGTTGACAGAGCCAGAAGATTGGTCTACACCAGAATTGAAGTTGAAGATGGAACCACAGATCAAGATGGAACAGGCTGACACTACAGAACCTGAGATCAAGATTGAGTCAGTGCTGAGTACAAGTGAAGACAGTGAAGGCAAAAAGTCCAGTGGAGTTGGTGACAGTGCCAAGACATTTGCAGAAACGCCAAGTGAGTGGGAAACATTGCTGTTGAAGCAGGTTGTACAGTTGTCCAAAGGCTTTGAAGAAATGAAGGAAATTGTGAAAAGATGTAGTGTCCTGCCCAGGAAAATGTCTTTAGTAATGAAGATAAAGAACAAACTTAGATTAAGAAGTTCTCCAATGAAGACCACCAAGAAAGGAAATAAAAATGAAGAGGCCAAGATGAAACTGACAGGTGTAGTGAATGCTGATTCCAAAAAAGAACCGATCTTACTAAACGTGGCATCAGAACTAACTGAACATGAAGACAATAAAAATGAAGAGGCCAAGATGAAACCGACAGGTGTAGTGAATGCTGATTCGAAAAAAGAACCGATCTTACCAAAAGTGGCATCAGAACTAACTGAACATGAAGACAATAAAAATGAAGAGGCCAAGATGAAACCGACAGCAGAAGTACTGACTAAAGAATCAAACAATATGGAAGAAGGAGATGCTACCAAATCACATGAAAGTGAAGACATCAGGAAGAAATGTGCAGAAAGTGAAGAAGAACAAAATGATGCTGAAGATGTTGAACAGATGGAGACAGAACCAAATACAGAAGAAGTTGTCATGGATCAGAAAGCTCAATCCGAGTTGAGTGAACAGGTTACTGAATCTGAAGCTCTGAAGATATTAGACAGTAGTGAAGCACGCATGGAAGATAAACATTCGGACATGAATATTGAAGAGGGCACAGAGAAACCAGTTCCAAACAATGAGGGAAAGAATGTGAAACAGAACGAAGAAGGTATTGCACAAAATAAGGATCCAAATGTGAAGGTGAACGAATTAGCTGGAGGATTGAAAAGAATGAGTGTTGAGCCTCAAGAAGGATCAAAGCCTAAATCAAGGAAGTCTGAGACAGATGATACTGAAGCCCTTCTGCTGGATGGTGGTGAATCTAATTTCTCCGATGATGTGACAAGCTGGAATGAGAAGCTCCTAGATGATGTGGACACTGACCAAGCATTTGATGACAGCTCATCTGGTGCATCTAGAACATACTTGGACCTTGCAGGTGAAGGCCAGGATTCGGAAGATGATGCTGGTGATACTCAATCGAACCAATTGGCATCATCGCAGTGTTTTGCAGTGCCAGGAGTTTTTCCTGGAAATACGGACAAATCAGCCATTCGAATTCAGCCTCTCATTCAACCACCCGGCACCAATAGTAAGATGCAGGAACTAATGAAGTCTAGGCTGCCGAGTACTTCCAGTGTTTCCTCTGAGTCAGCTGCACAAAGTCAGCAACCACAGATGGCACATATGGCATCCGCACCCAGACTACTGATGGACAAAGTTATGCAAGGTTGTATGGCTCTACAAAAAGAAACACCGATGTTCATACAGATGAAGACTGGAAGTTCGAGAGTGGAACCTGTACAGACCATATTTCATGGCGTTGCGGCTACAAATGTTTTGTCTACAAAGGATCCCAATGTGGTTGATGTGGCTGGAAGTAAATCCAAGAAAACATTAGAGAAGCCAAACGAGAATCCAACTGATGATACTTCAGCTGAGAAAAGTGATGCTGAAGATGGTGACGAACCTCAAAAGAAGAAGGATATCAAGACAGACCCTATTTTTAGTGGTGGGCATTGTTTAGAAATGACATATTATTTTCTTTTTCAATGCTTAACTGACAATTGTTTATTGAAGAAGTACACTTTCTTAAAATAGCACTCATTTTGCAGATGATGACGAGCAAGCTGACGTGGCTCCAAGTGTTGACTTCGTTAGGGTGTACCGCAGGAAACTTCGAGAATTGGAACTCATCCTAAATGATGTCTACCCACCTGCTGAAAGCTTCAGAATAAACAAGAAACTGTTGGTAATGGGACGAGTACCATTATTTGTGAGTAAATTGAAATGATTTAACGTTAATTTGCAGTGTAGTGAACTTAACTGAATTTGATTAAACTTAAATGAACTTAAATCAACTTCAATCAACTTCATTGACATCTTCCCTACGATCATTTTCAGTCAAAGGTCAACAACATTGGGATGTACCATGCTGTGGTGAAAGATCTCGAGGAATACAATGGCAGCACTGACTTGATGCGTAACATTGGGATTTACATCCAACACAAACCAAAGAAGTATACGGTAATTATGAAGGATATCACATAATTTAAAATTATTCCATACCAAATATTTATTGCATTCACTGCTTCGTTTGTCACAAATATATGCTCATATTACAGAAAATCATCGAGAAGTACTACGAAGACTACACATTTGACGATCTCGTTGAGCACTTCATGGACGCAAAGGAGACCGGAGATGAATTCACACTTCTCTTAGCTTCCAAATGGTTAAGGCACAATATCACAGTGGTTACATCCAAGAAGGACTGGTTGGTTTATGGTAATTGTGCAGCAGACATCATCATAACGTACAAGGGGAAAGACAGATACATGCGAGGGAAGTGGGGCTCCAGCCAGCTGACCAACCAAAGTTCGCAACCATGCAACAAGTCATCACGTGAGTACTGCAAGCCTTCTTTATTTTATTTTAGGCCTTTCACATATTGCTGATACATTCCAATTAATGTGATTCTTGTAATTTTTGCAGCAGAGGTATGTTTCCCTTCTCCATTTTTTTGGGCACATAAACTCACTTTCGTTCAATTTCAAAAATTCACACGCACTATTTGGTGTTAAAACAAATATGTCATTTTTTACAGCAAAAAGTTTTTATCACTTGCAAAGAGGAACAGTGTGGGAAACAGTTCACTTCCGCTTATAATTATCAGCTACATGTGAAGCGCCATCAAAAACAATTTGCGTTCGTATGCCAAATATGTGGGAAAGGGTTCATGAACAAAAACCACCATGAAAGCCACA
>JBCAUG010635348.1:0-14023 GCA_038406175.1 Haplosyllis leylae | reverse complement strand
TAGTTCGAATTTCCACTTAATTCGAAGTAAAACCTTGCCGACGAAAGACTTCGATTTAACCGTGCCCAACCTGTATATCTGTTATGAGATATGGAGTGTGTCTGGTAACAATACTACTTTTGGGTTTAGTATTGATTCACTGAATTCAGCGAAAGCTATTCAGAGAAAACTCAAATGAAATGAAAAAAAAAATTCTCTGTGTAAAAAATGTTGGTCAGCTACTGCTACATTCCCAAACCTGCTTGTAGGAAACTTTCAAAGATGGTGCATAAATCAAACAATTAGAAATTTTGCTCGATCAGTTTTTGAATCCCCCCAGTTTCGTAGCATACTTTCAATGTTTTTTCGGTGAAAAATTGCAAAATAGATATTGATATTGGTTAGATATTGGTAGCATCTGATCAATCAAGATGATAAACTTTGTAAAATGTTCAAGTTCAATAGTTCAAAAGTTCAATAGCTAAACCCTCTCATGGCATAACATAAAAATGATTCACACTCACGTTAATGGCTAGATTATCCACAATATTTAAAAATACTCCCAAAAGCTTATATCAAATTTGCAGCAAAGGTAGCCATACAACTGCTCGCAGTTTATTTACATTTTTTACTTCAAACGCGACTTTGCAAAAAGTAAATGAATATATTAAAATGTGTTCAAAATCGAGAGCATTGAGACACATGCAAAAAGATATGTTTACTATGATCGAATATAGCGTATTATTTTATGAAATTATATATTATAATCCACAATAAATATTATGGTAATTTCGATCATACTTCAAATGTTCAATTAATTTACGAGCGGTCACCAGCTGCCTAAAGTTTGACTTGTGATAGTGGTAAGGATTGTCCGGAAATCATTCATTTGTGATAAATTATTCGACTGCTAGCTTTTTCGCCATGTCTTTTCAGATACAGTGGAAAATAATACCAGTCGAAATGTCTCCAAGGACGCGCCTGCACCTGTCGAACCGCAAATTCTAATAACAATATTTGCAGACCTGTCCGGTCAAGGTACATTGCACGGTATAAAAGTGGATAGAAGAGCCAATTATTTGCAACAAGTTGGTAAGAAATAACTTCAACAGTCTTTGAATGCTGCTTGGATTCCTGTGAATGGTTGGGAGTAGATCTAGATCTAGATTAGAGACCATCAGATTCCAGAATTTTACAGATCTGTTGCCTACTGGTCGTGGATAATAACGGAGTTAAAGTTAACTTTGCCTTTACAGAGTCCACAATAAGAAGTTCCACCATGGCAGCCAATGTAGATTTTTACGAAAAACTGAAAGATGTTCAAGAATTTCAACACAACAGTGAAAGCAAGAGGCTAGATTTAGAAAAACAGTTGAATCAATACATGCAATCTGACCATAGACTAGCAAGGCTGAAGGCTGTACGCCTTCAAAATTACTGGAAGAAACTGTGTGAAGATGAAAAAAGAAGCGAATGGCGAAATGAGCAACTACTTCAGGATATTGAGAGAGTCGAGAACCAGATGACATCATTGGCAGCCAGAACTGATCGTCTGAAAACAATGAAGAGGCAATATGAAGAGTATATTGAGAGAGTGTACCCACAGTGGAAAGAAAAGGTATTAGCTTACCAGGAATTAAAGAAGCAGCAGGCACAGAAAGATTTGGAGAAATACGCAACTACAGCATTATCATTGCAGCATGGTTCAGATATACCAGTTACAGGCTTTGAGATGACTTCAACTCCACATATCAATAGGATAGGATTCGATCAACCCCTTGCAGCACAACAGACAACGGAGCAACAATCTTTTGCGGGCCAGCAAGTAATCGGTAATCGGCAAATGCTTCAGCAGCAACCACTCCTACTGCAACAGCAAATCTATCAGCAGAAAATTGTTCCTCAGCCAGTTGAAGTTCCTCAAATAAAGGTGGTGGGACCACTGGCGGCAGGTGGGGTCAGCTTTGCTCCAACAGGAAGCACCATGCAGACCGTGTCTGATTTACCAACTGGATTTAGCTTAACTTCCGATCTGAATCAACAGCACCAAGAATCACCACAGCAACAGCGATCCTTTGGAACAATGGAAAGCACGGCGTTTGGTACTGGGGGATATGATATTTCATCAGATCGGCTTGATGATAAGCCTAATGTAGTGGAACATGTTCAAGATTGTGGCAGACAACGAGATGACGATACGTGGAAAAGTGAAGAGCTGCCGTCGAACACACCGAGAGAGGAACCAGTAATTGGAGATGCTGCACGCCATTATGCCAACGTTCCACCGCCTCCGGATGACGACTTTGCAGATACAAGTGAATTTGCAAGCGATGTGGAATTGTCATTGAGTGGCCAGGAAGAATACAATGAAAAATCGCCACCAACTCCAAGATCGGCCAGAACTGATTCAGTGAAATCTAAGGAATCAACCGACCACAATGTTGTTAGCCGTCAAAGTAGCACAGGCCGACTCGGAAACCAATCGCGCCAACAGTCAGTTGAATCAGAGAAGCCTATTTACCCACAGGCTGATGTAACCCTTGAAGGACTGTACAACTTGCTTGCCGCAGTTCAGGATACCTTCGCTAGTGCCTTTTCGTCAGAGGAATATTACCGTGATCAACTACCCCCAATGTCTGTCCGCAAAGATGTTGTCAGCAATGCCAACAGAGGTGCTACTCTGTCACATATAGGTGGTGAATCGATGAGCATGGTTATTCTTGATCAGCTACCACCTGTTGTTCTCAATTGTGAGGGTGGATGCTTGATACAAGATGATTTTCTTTTTAATCCTCCAATTACAGTTACTCCAAATTCGATTCGTGCTAAAGTACATCCGACATCACAAACTCTCTGGGATAAAATTTACGAACACCTGGTGAAAGTTATTAAGTACAACATCATGAATGCGAGTGAAGCTGCGACAATCTTTGCACCTCTGTTAATAGCCAGAGATTCACCATATGAGGAACAAGCAATTCAAGTTCTCATCAACTTGTTAGAAAATCTACCTAACGAAGAGTTACAGCCTAGCCCCAACTCTACAGCCACTTTATCCTCCCTTCCATTGTCTCCCAAAGGCAAACCCAGTTTCAATTTTCAAGAAAACAACACAGAGACTGCTTCAAAGGGACCAATGCCTGTACATAAGACAGATTCACCACCTCCACTACCGCAAGAAATGTCATCGATCCCTTTGACACAAACAGCCGCGTACAGACAACTTTTGGGAGATACAGCGTCATCTCAGAAGTCCGTCACTTATGAACATAGTGATGACGACAGTAGTGTGGACAGTGTTGAGAAAGCACTTCAGGCTCACAGTCTTGCAGCATCACCTAGGTCAGATGCCACACCCTTGCCGCGTAAAGGATCAGAACCCATGATTGTTCCCACAGGTGACCACTTTTTGTCAAAAATAATAACTGATAAAACTTGTTAAGATTTGTGATAACGAAAGCCTGTAGGAAAGATGCATTTAATTAGAAATGAAGTATTCCCCATTGATTTGTTACCGCCCGCAATAAAGAAAATTATGATTTATTAACAGCAACTGCTGAAGAGAAGGACACATCAGAAATGAGTTCAGCACGTGATACTGGAGGCAGATACGTCCCATCTGGTATTGATGCAGGTAGAATTTAAGGAAAAATTCCCAAAGAGTTACAAAAAAGAAAATTAATTCAGAAGTCAGATATTGGAAATGTCCAATTGCCATTATTCATAACTGCATTATTCCCCAGTAGGTAAATCAACAACGTCTCTTGGATCAACTGGGAAGGGTCCCAAAAATCCAGCATTCAGTTTCGGAGATTCGGATACAGATGAAGATGTGGAAGTTCCGGGAACAAAGAGTGCGGCGAATTCTATGAAGCATGGGGAGGAAGATGACGACTTTGATTTTTACGGATAGAAATACAAAGACATGCCGTTCGCACCTCGTCCCATTAACTCGGCAAAGAGTACACTTTTGTGTGATAAGTTGTGTGTAATTGTAGTTGAAACAAACAAAATATCATTCTTGTTAAGTTTTAACGCGTTCTTCCGATGAAATGTCACGTGATCGTTGTTGTATGCACATTTATTTAGTTACTGCCGTAAAAATTACTTTAAAGGATCATTGGTTTGTCAGTCACTTTGTTTAGTTACTATATGAACTTCATAGATCTGTGTCAGGTAAATTAGACATTAAAAAGTTTGAAGTCAATGGAAAGGTTGAAAGCTACACACAATTGTTGACACACATTTTTAGATTCATCAAGAATGTTCAGACGATCCTTTCAGCACCTTTCAACCCACCTATCAAAAAGAGGTTTTATTCTGTACTTAATAAAGCGTCCATGGATGAACATGATTTATTTATTTATAAAATATAATAAAAGTAGAAGCGTTAAAGGAACTAATTAAGTTTATGTTAACATTAGTGGCAAATTTGTTGTCTGAATGTTGCTCCTGCAAAATTTATTTTGGACTAACATGAAAATTTACATACAGCCTTGCATCTCGTACATTTCGTATTTGATTAGAATTTCAAATGTGTTGTAGAAAATTATAAAAAACAATAACTTGTAAGATGCATAAATGTATTCAGACAGTCACGCTTTGGTTTTCAATTTTGTTGAATTAAATAAATCGGACAAATTTATCTGGTTTGTTTGTCTGTGTCTTTTGGTAGTTCATGTAATTAGACAAATTCATAAGAATAGCAATAAAATACGAAAAACTTAAGTAACTTGGCGACAATATGCCGTCTGAAGATTTCCGATTAAGCATGGTGACTGAGAAATTTCTCCCATGTTGAAGAAAGATGTTTCCCAACTTAGACTTATTTTTGTGACAGTAGTTCATATCCGGGAAAGAAGCGCATTTAATTGAAAACCAGTTCAAAACAAAAAGGGACGGATATAATAGCTACTGTTGAGGGTTGAAACAATCTTTTTCCGTTACACTAAGATTTCTTGAACGTATCCAAGCTCCATGGATAGAAAGCATGTGAAATTATTAAGATAATGCTGCCATAGAAATTTTAGTTATTACATTTTGGAGCGTTTTGTATTTTTCTTCTAAATGAGACATTTTTGAACTGACTTCTTTTTCTCTTCGTTCTGTTTCGTGCAAAGCTTTCATTAACTGGGAATTTTCGACGTAAAGATCTTTGATTAATATATCCGTCTTACTATTTTTTGCAAGTTCTTCCAACAGTTTAGCAGTTTGATCTTTCAGTAAGTCTTGAGCCTTGCTCAGCTTTTTGTCAACTTCTTCTTTCTCTTCAGTTAGCACCTTCAATTTATCCTTGAATTCGCTGTGTGTGTTTGCCACCATTTTGCTTGCTTGTTTTTCTCTCTGTGCCACAGTCTGCTCAAGTTCAGCGACTTTTGTTTGCATCGAGATGAACTGTTCGTGAATTAGATCATACTGGTCTTTTTCTATCATTTTGTTAATTTTATCTTTGAGCTTAAGTTGTTCCCTTTCATGAGCAGCCTGGGCCAATCGCAGGGCTACGTTTGCGTTGGCTGCCTTCTCCTCTTCTTGTTGTATCTTGCTATTCATAATTTTTAGCTTCTCTGAGAGAATTGCTTCCATTTCTTTTGTTTCTTGCATTTTCTTAGCCACTTTCACATCTTCCAACTCTCTTTCCAGCTCTTTTATTCTGTTTTGAGCACCTCTCTGTTTTTCAAGAACTGTCTCCAATTCTTGATTCCTCGCTTGTAATAAATTTTTGCTTGCATTTACATCTTCAAGTTCATCTTCCAACTGCTTAATTTTAACCTCGGATACCTTTTTATTGTAATTTGCTTCATCTAATTCCTGTTGTAATAATTTCATATTTGCTTCCATTTGAGACCTTTCGTCATCAAAAGCACACTTTATTCTTTCAATTTGTTCCACAAACTCTTCTTCAAACGTCTCTTGAATATCTTTTGCAAGTTCTTCCTGTTTGGCAATTGTTTTGCTTTCGTTGTTCATTCTTTCGTTCACGAAGTCGCTTACTCTCTTTTCCAATTCTTTCACTTTTTCTTGTAACTCTGCCTTCTGTTTCATTAACTGTTGTTCGCGCATTTCATGCTCTTTGCCTAATTCTTCATTTCTTTGTTTACATAATTTCTCTAAATGAACCTTTTCTACAGTTAGTCTATCACTTAACTCAGCCTTTTCCAATTTAATTTCACCCACAACTTCCTGATACCTTTTCTCCAGTGTTTCCTTTTCTTGCTTAAAATTTTCTGTCAATGCTCGCTTTTCTTCCTCAAACTGGCGAATTAATCTCTTTGTCTCTTCTTCGACAAGTGATTTATTATTACCAACTTGTTTAATAGTTATTTGTTCCTTTTCTTTTTCTAACAAAGCATAGAAATCAGCCTGTAGTCTTCCTCTCAGTGCTTCTTTTCCTTTTTTAGAAAGTGTCTCTTCCAGATCTTTAACTTGTTGCTGATATTTTCCCTCTAAATCTGCTTTTTCCCTGGCAAAATCATTCATTATTGAAACCTTCTCCACTTCAAACTCTTCTCTCAGTCTATTTAATTGTCTTTCCAAGTTTACTTTTTGCTTCTGTTCTGCAGCAATCTCCTCTTTGCTTTTGGAGGTGGAGTTATCCAGTTCCTTGTCAAAGCTTTCCTGCTTCTCTCTCAGCTTTCTATTTAATTTTTCACTCATTTCCTTTCTTATTTTATCTTCCAAAGCATACTTTTGTTCCAGAAATACTTGTTGCAAATGGTTCTTTTCAGTTTCAAATTTCAAAAATATATCTTGCTTTTCTTCTGCAAAATCTTTCATCAAACTCTGTTGGTTTTTCGCTTGTTTGACTTCGTATTCCTTCTCTAATTCACCTCTCAAACCATCTTTTTCTTTGTGAAAGAATTTGATTAATTCTTGTTTCTCGTTGTCATGTTGCTCTTCTATTTCGGTTATCTGAATTTTAAACATGTCTTCTCTATCCTTCCTTTCAATTGAAAAGGCATTTTCTAGTTTCCTGATTCTTTCCTCTTTCTCTGCTTCTATCTTCTTTACATCAGATTCAGTGAAAACCGTGCCTGAATCTTGATTGTTTATTGCATCGACGCCCTGCAAACCTCCAACGCTCTTTGGTCTTTTTGGAAGAGATCTCCGCCTTTTGATGCCGTTCACCCCACGTCTGACTTCTTCGTCTTCATCTGGGGTATATTCTCCAGAAGAAACTGAATTAGATTTCGTCATTACGGGTTTCGTATAGTCAGACATTGCAGACCCAGTTCTGCTGGCCAATCGTGCATCAAGGGTTCTCGATCTGTGAGGTGCCTTTCCTCCAAGCTGTTGCTTCAATTCTTCAACTTCCATTGTTATTTCATCATTTTTGTCCTTTAGCTCTTTGTTTTCAGCCTCCAGATGTTCGATCCTTTGTCGTGTTAATGTTCGATGCTCGTTTATTGTATCATCTCTTGTGGCTTCAATTTCTTCTAATTGTTTTTGCAAATCACTGGCAGCATCTAGGTCTTTCTGCTGCTTTAATACAGTTTTCTCCAAGTCTGCGCACTTTTCAGTCATTTCACTGAGGTCGAGTTTAAATCGTTCAAGATCCTTTTGGGTTAGAGACAATCTTCCTTTTAATTTATTTTCCTCACCTTTTAATTTAACTATTTCCTGCTCGAGTTGTTCCCTTTCTTTCGCTGACTGATGTACGAGTGTGTCTCGCTCCTGGTCTTTGTCTATACTGAACTGTCTCAATTGTTCCCGGTGTTTCTTTTCCATTGTCTTCACCTCGTTGTCTCTCATTTTTTCCAAGGACCTTTGACTATCTTCTCCTTCTTTGAGCAAGAGAGCATTCCTAGCATTGGCTTCGGAAAGATCTGTTTTGAGTTTGTCTCTTTCCTCACCTACACCATCCGCTATTGTTTTCAAATATTTCAACTCGCATTGATACGATACTAGGGCAGCTTGATATGTGGCATTGTCTTCCTCTGTGGCCGTCAGTTCTTGATTCAAAGCATACGACAAATCATCAAGATTTATTTTGTTTTGAATATCGAATTGAAGGTACTGCAGAATTTGTGCACCATGTTGAACTCCTTGTTTTTCCCACATTTCTATGATAGATTCTGGAGAAACATAACCAGAGTGGTCTTCATCCAACTGGGACAAGAGTGATATTCCAGAGGACGGTGTCTGAGAGGTAGTTCTATCTGGATCCATCTGGAAGGATGAAAGACGCAATTTTTCTCTCTGACGACTCGCTGAAAGCGGACGTGGAGTAGGTGTGGTAGACCCATGTTGGAACAAACCCTGGACAAAAATACAAGAGAATATAATTATTATTGTAAAAATCATACGAGAAAAATTAAACCTTTTTAAAATTTAATGTGACATTGTAAGAAAGTTTAGGTGCCAGGAGAATCCCTTGTGAACTCCTAATTCATATCAAGTCATATTTCATAAAATGTTTATATGCTTCATATCAAACTATTTTAATTACATTTAACAAGGAAATGCAATATTTTATCAATGGAAAAGATAGATCTAAGCCATATTACAGAAATCTATTTTGGATGTTTATTAAATCTTTCAGATATAGATTACGATTACCTGCGTAAACTCTTGAAAGCTGACTCGTCCATCAGAGTCCTTGTCCAACTTATCAAACAGCTGGTGTAGCTCTTCTTCATTCATGTCTTCCATTCCTATGTGTTCACATACTGCTGCCAATTCAGCCAGGGTGAGATACCTGCGATACAATTACAGTGTAGCACATTCTCGGTATATCTCTTTTTACAGTAAACAAGACAGAACACTAGGTAAAGCAGTTATGCTTTTATCAACTGCAAAGTTTGGCCATGATGTCAAACTACATAAGGGTAACAGGACTAATTTTTGTACATGGATTAGTATTTCTAATTCTGGATGGGTTGAATTGACTTTTGAGATGGGGTAAATTCAGTTAAATATCAAAGATGTGAAAAGAAAATAAATCCTTCCATGTCGAAACAATTCACTCGGGTTTAGCAATACAGTACACCATCACATACAATTCCAGACATCAACTTACAGTTCGTGAGCATTGCAGCCAATGTTTACAAACATACTAAAAGAAAAGGTCGAATAATGAGCATGTTTTGGAATTTTACTTGTATCTGGACAATATTAGATCTATCAGACAACAGCAGCAAGTCGTTTATATGTAGGAAACGTTCGGTTGCAAGATTCTCAATGGACGGGTGAAACTAATATAAATGGTCGCGTCCGTGTGTTTGACTGTGAGTAATATTGTAAATTGTTTGCCATTTGAAATGGCTCTTTACATTTTAATAAACAGGACGTCACTTGTGATTGTAAGCTGCTCCACAAAAGTATCTCGTCAGCTGCAGTTATGTCCAGCTGCCAACTTTTTTAAACACGTTTGTTTATCTGGGGTGATGTATTTTATCAAAAAATATTTTATTCCCAAGGAAACACTGTTCATATATTTAGTTTGTGTTTATCGCATTTACATTGAAAATCTATTTGAGTCTTGTCTGTCATTAGGTATTTCGTGTAGATTTGTGTCGGCTCTTGCCTTGAAAACTTTGTCCACAACAGTACTATATAATAATAATTTAAAATACAAGTTGAGACAGCACTTACCCCGACTCTCCAACTCCCAGATGTCTCCAGATTTGTCTGAGATGCTCCTCTTCAGTCGTCGCTTTCTCCATTTCAGATTGACTAAAGTTTGCTTTTCCTTCTGCTTCAAATGTTTCATCAGATCTTTCTTTCCTTTGTGATACTGCATCCGTCGACTTTTTATTCTTGCCTGCAATTGCAAAAATAACAATACGTTATGAATGAATTAGGCTGCTATTCAAGCCTTTGCAACTGTAAAACACTAGCCACCGACAGATATATGTGTGTTGGAATGATTCATGATCATGATGATTATTTTGGAATACATTTGCAAAATAATTATGAAAATACAATCCAATGTCTACTATTTGAACTTTAACCGAATCAATAACAAAGAAGTGTAATTGTTAATACCTGACGTTAATTTTATGCTACCACGTGTTAACGTTTAGTTATAACCTCAAACTCATAAACAATCTGACAGAAAAATATCTTTACATTTATCAATGTTGCACTGAATTGCTCCACAAATATGATGTGTAGCTGCTTGCTATGGTAAAAGCAGGCAGAAACTATACACATTTTTGTATGTATTCATAAATTAGGTCTCGATCAATAATTTTCGATTTACGCAAATATATTTTTGCATTTTAAATACAATTTGGTACTTTCTTGAATGTACTGGTCTTAAGCCATTTTACATCTTCCATACGCTGTGTTGCTCTACCATAAATCGTATTTGATGATCTCTTGCCAAAGATTAAATTGTTGTTGTAATATTCCATATGAAAAGTATTGTTCATATAATCGATGTCATTTACTTGTATCATATCTTAAAGGCAAGGTCTTGCTTTACAAATGTTGATTCAGCTGTACTTGATATTTATTTCAGATATTTTATTTTACCTTTCTCTCGATAGGGACTATCTCACATTCTTCATCATATTGAAAGAACCTTTTTGTTTCCCTTATCTCATCCTCATTATATTCTAGCACAAGCATAATTTTGCTTGGGAAGAAAAATTCCACAATCGTTTTCAAGGGATGTCACTTTGTGTTTCGTTCGGATTACATGTAACAAGTCCCATAAATGGTCAAAGCAAAAAAAAAAGCTCTTCTTTTGTGCACTCTTCAAATAAAATTCTTTGAATTCCACAAAACTGCATACACCAATTTTGCTTCAATCTCATGCAAAGCGAATGGCAACCTACCGTAATGATGCGAACTGTGTGTGTATTCCGTGTCAGATTCCAGATCTGTATCGCCATCCTCACCTTGGGTTAAATCTTCAGTCATAGATGTGGACAGCACTTGTACAAAACGTTCCTTGAAATCCAGAAAATTTACTCTGCCTGAAATGATAAGTATATCTTATTTCTCTGAATGTATTCCTTCATGATAAAGGTTTATCTGCATTGGACAAGACTTTACTGTAAAGAAGAACAAAGTAGTGAGAAACACATTGATTCAGTGCTGCAATTCCTACCGTTTGAGCTGCCCTCTACAAGTTGTTCTACCAAAGTGTCCGTGGAATCGCCCAGCTGCAACTTTTCACAAAGCTTTTTCAGCTGAGATCGGTCCAGTGTGTCTTTACCTTCCTCACAACAACTGTCAAACACCTGAAATGAGACGACATGAATAATGCAGGATACTTTGCATGGCTCAAATTTTGAATTTGGTTTGGTTTATTTTTGAAAAGTAAACTTCAGTGTTTTGTAAAGTTACCTCTCGAAGTTGAGTAACGTACACATCTTGATCTACAGAGTCAGTGGTCATACTCGCGTCAGCCATCCTGGACTTTAGCTCTTCAGGTTGAAGTTTGGGTTCGGAAGGTGCTGGCTGACAAGTCTCAGAGGGTGTCTGATCACTTGCGAGGCTCCTTTCGGAAGATAGACCTTTTCTCCGGAGAGAATTCCTTTCAATCTCAGGTGGCTCTGATGATGCTCTTTCTATTCTATTTATTTTCTCTTTGACATCACCTTGCGACAGATTATCTTCGTACTTGTCCGATGCCCTATCAACTCTATCGTCATATTCCACAGACTGTGTTCTCCTGTGACGGTCTTCGTTTTGTTTCTTAGATGTAGTATTTCCTTGAGATTGATTCTCTGGAATGTGAGGTTTTTGCGCCTGAATTCGTTCCTGATTTTCATTACGAACATAGAACGGAATAAGTTGGGTATGAAGACCAGAGAAAAGGTAAGAAGCAATAGTTCCTTTCTGAGATCCTGCTTCTAAGGCATTTGAAGTATTTTCACTGTCGGCGTTGAGTGTTTCAGATTCATCTGAGTCAATTACATCAAAAGAGTCAAAACTGTAATGCCTTGATGTATTATTCTCAGCTTGAAAAGTATTTCTTTTCTCTGTAACTACTTTGTTCTGTTCACCATTATCTTTCGGTTGATCAGGGTTACTTATTTTTAAGACTAACTTATCTTGAGTATTTTGTGTTTGATACTCCGATTCTGTTTTTTTACTTTCATTGATTGTCTCCAGATTTTGTGCATCCCTTGCTTGGTCATCATTATTTCTGCTTTTCTTTACAGGCGATTTGCCATTACTTTTCGTCAGAGCAGTGTCTAAGTTTTCTTGGCCTGGAAAAGTGCTACCCTCTTCTTGTAAAAGGAGTCTTGATAAATTTCGTTTGGTTTGATCTTGATCTGATGTCGGGCTATTGTATTGTACTGACCTGGCTAAGGACTGTATTCTCTGTAATCGTTTGGGACTTTCTTCCTTTTCAGTCTCAGTTCTGCCAGCTGTGTTCAGATGATCTTCATTTCTCAATCTGGGGCCACGAACCGATTTTGACCTGAAATGGTCTTTGTCGACACTAGAACCGTTGCTTGTTCCTGGTCTAGCTTCGTAGAGGCTCTTAGTCTTTCTGGAATGTTTAATTCTTGTAGCTCTATCATTGGTCGAATCAGGAGTCAGACTTCCATTGGTTTGAGATCTACTGGAGTGTCCATTTTGTCCTGTTGCCTGTTGCAAAAGATTACGACTGGGCACGTTGACTTGATCTGTAGCCTTCACAGCGGTGTCTCCATTCTTCTGCGCACCTTCTATGTTCAACTTTCCTTCCTCTGAAAACAAAACTATGGGAGTTGTAGGCGAATTCATTGTTACCTTAGCATTTCCATGTAAATAGTCCACCAGTGTCTTTGAATGTTGGGCATCAACAGTTCCTTATAATTTTGTAAAGTCATTACACAGATCCGCACAAATATTCAACAGCAATCGGAACATTTTCCGAAAAAATTATGAAACTGCAGACACCAGACTAAATGTTCTACTGACAGGATTCAGTTTTGGTTTGGGCAACGAAATTTCAGATCTGTAACACGTCTCGGAAAATATTATTCATACATGTAAAAATGTGCTCAAATAAAGCTGCAATTTTTAGAATAGCAAATATGCACAGGAATATAAAACCTAATACCACAGCATCTGTTCAATATAGAACAGTGAAGCATGTAAAAATAATTATTGTTAT
This sequence comes from Haplosyllis leylae, assembly GCA_038406175.1. Classification (NCBI taxonomy): domain Eukaryota; kingdom Metazoa; phylum Annelida; class Polychaeta; order Phyllodocida; family Syllidae; genus Haplosyllis; species Haplosyllis leylae. The sequence continues at coordinate 984 of JBCAUG010635348.1, read as the reverse complement.
TTGTTTCATCTATGTTTTTGTTTGTTGCCTGTCTCTCGTAAATCATTATTAGAAACTTTTCAATAATATTCTTCCATCAGCTTAAATGACATCTTTTCGGTCTTTATGTAGCAGCAAGCATAAAATGAAACATTAACTTACCCACTGATACCGTTTTTAAATCTTTCATTGTGAAATGTAAATTGTTGTATACATGTATGTAACATCGTGATCAATGCCAATAAACCGACATTAACCTGTGAATTCACGTTTCAAGCATTCTTTTCTCTTTCCCTGTGTTGTGAAGCCTTGTGTAAGACTGTTCCAAAATGACAGAAAACTAAATGTATTTGTACAGCACACCCTACTCCTACTACAGAGGAGGTATAATCCCTCAGAGGTGACTATTCACAGCGCAGGGCCTGCAGTCTTGAATGTTAGTCACAATTATCTGGGGCTTTCAAAGAGTTAATACTGGGGATGAAAATACAACAAATTTTGTAATTCCTTTGGACTAATTAATCTCGAATCAACTGCGATAGCTCTCACAATTTAATGTTTTATAATGTCTTATCCAGGGTCTAAACAAAACGGCACTTTGATCTAATCTTTGCGACTGGTTGCTTGCAAACAGATTGACCTTAAAATGACTGGTGTACCTGAAGAACAAATTAATGTTTTCAAGATTATATCATATGTAAATTATTGAGAAATGAACTAAATCCTAATTTTACTCTGTTATAAATAGTTCTGTCAGGTAAAAAGTGGCTCAGGATGGGATGCGATACAGTACTTGGTGTCAACAAATTAAATGGTAAGAAAGCTTGAAAAATTCTTCATCATAGCTTATCAGATCACATAAAAATCCTGCACAAAATGAATTACCGGAGATAAGTTCCTGGTGGCGGATCCAGGTGGTGAAAGCGGTTAGAATCCCAAAGTTGCGTAGCACGTAGTAGTCATATAAATACTGTGGTATGTAATCAGTAGAAACCTTTTAGTGTA
>JBCAUG010635237.1:0-14023 GCA_038406175.1 Haplosyllis leylae | reverse complement strand
TGCTAAAGAAGCAAAAGAAGGAAATATGGATCTTAAACAAAGTGTCAGACATATTGGAAACAGATTTCTCAATTGCAGTGAAATGTCAGAACAAGAATGTGCATATAGTTTACTAGAATTACCAATCACACAATCTTCAATTAAAATCGAATTTATAAATACTGTTGTCTTATTGTCCGGGCTGTGTAATGGCAATAAGTCTCTCTCTCTGTAATCGGCAGCTTAAGTCTTCTGTGGCACGTAAAATAAAAGAGAATGCGGTTCATGCGGTTCTGCACTCCGGCAGCGGGACTCCTCTGCAGTGATGGCTAGGCTGCTTCAATGTTGCATGTCTAAAGGTGGGAACCCCACAATGGGGCATGTGCCTACTTTATATACCCCGGTGAGAAGCCGTACTATTGGTTATTACGTAATTGGCTGTTTAGCTGTGAGCTGTCAGCGGTTACGGCTTGTGTTTATTTATAGCCCTTTATTAAGGGAGACTGCGGTCTACCCTCTCGTAGCTTTGTCTACGGTATAGTTAAGGTAATCGCATACCGTATTACCTTGCAATTGGGTCAGTATAAGGATCCACTCTGTTACCTGTGTCTCTGGTGGTCTAGGGGTATCATCTCTGTCTCTTACACAGGAGATCATGGGTTCCAAACCCACATTGCTCATTTTTAATTTTTTTGTCACTGAATTCAGCGAATTCAGTGAAAACATTTAAAGAAAATTCCAATCAAATTTGTCCACAACGCACATTTCTCTGAAGATGTTTTGCACATCTTTACAGAATTTACACTATTCCTGTTTTGCAGATGTAGATTATTGTTACTTCGAGCCTTGCCTAGAGGATGCTAGGTGCCGCAACACTGACACTGGTCCCCACTGCAGCTGTCCTCTTGAATTTGGTGGAGATCGATGTCAGTGTGAGTATAGATTTGTATTTTAAAATGGCAAGTAATTCTGACATCATCGTTGCGATTTTTTGGAATATTTTTGTATATTTTATTTTGATTTTGTTTTTGAAATATATTTGGAATTGTTGTTAGAGTCACATCACCTCTAATAATCCGAATTCATTTAGACCCGGCTGGATGTGACATCACACTTAACGTAACTGACACTACACAGTACATCACCACTGAAGGATATCCACTCTACCAAGGTTTTAACCAAGATTGCAGCTTCAACTTCGTGGCGCCTCCTGGTGAAAGAATAGTCGTCGTTTTTTCAGGATGTGAAGCTGGAATTATATTTGGATTTCATTATTTTTCGTAAGTTTCAAACTGATCTGTTATTTTCCTCAACGTGTTCATGTGATTTTCGGAAGTTACCTTGTATTTTCGTGTGTATGTTTCTATTACACATACTCATTTGAATTACATTAATTGACATATTACATTCGTAATCATAAACACAGTAAAGACAAATTTCTGACTACGTTATCATCGTTTGATAGTCAGAGTGGTCTTATTGATTGAAGTCCTGTTTTAGACTATTTTTTTCGTGTCCTTTTCATTCCACTCACCAACATTTGCGAAATCACAAATGGCACACCACAACTTTCTGCAAAGTTATATATACCAGCAGCGTGTCGGACTGTGTCCTTCACCTATGTTAACTAACAGACATGTGTCTTATGCATCTGAAGTTTGTGGCTCATGCGAACTAACGATGGCCGGTGATCACAATCCGATATAGCATGTTTGGAAAAATGATTTTAGCTGGCATGGAGAGTTTAACAAGCAGTACTTTGTCGCTACTTAATTTTCGTTCGCATGCTTACTTTTTATTTGCAGCTGATGGTGTGGAGTACAGTCAAGACATTCCTCCATTCCTCTCAGAGTCCAGCAACGCAACGCTTCGCTTTGTTTCAAATTTTCTTTTCGGACAAGGTGTACTGATGTCCTACGTACTGAGTAAGCTAATTAACCCAAACCATGTGTTTGCCAAAAAATAAACCGGAGACAATTCAAAATTAAATCCAGTGTCTTTGAGAAATGGGGATTCTATTATTTAATATTGTTTACAACCAACTCAGCAAAGGGTATAGATCAGCAGTAGCCATATGATGTTCACGTTTTGATGAAAATAATTCACAAAAAGTGCCACATAAATTTCAATCGGGCATCATTTTCTGTAGGATTCAAAATATTCTATACTTTTTATTAGATGTGGATGAGTGCGAGACGAACTCTTGTCCCGAGCGCAGAAGATGTGTGGACGGCCCGTTGAACTATACATGTCCATGTGCTCAAGAATGGTTCGGGGAGAACTGCACAGGTACTCGCGTTTTCCCAAAATTAAGTACTGTATAATTCTGCCAAATTATTCCAAGCTTACCGGCACTACAACCCATAGATAAATCCGCACCAATACGTTTGTGAGTCATATCATAATAGTATTGCAAGTTTAGTGATACACAGCATTTTGATCATTTTATGGGATTACAGAATTCAACAACTGCTATCCAAACCCATGTGTGAATGGAACGTGTACAGATGGAAACGAAAGATACATTTGCTCCTGTGACGATAAATACATAGGAAGGAATTGTTCAGGTAAGTTTCTACATTGATCTATGTTTCTAGCTCTTCAACCTTCTGTTACAGACCTCTTACCATTTCGTCTCAAATATTTCACCAACGATTCTTGTAGAACTCAATGCTGGCTGTGCTAACGTCACATGTCACAATGGAGGAAATTGCCTCTACATCAACGAAACCCAAAACGCTGAGTGTACATGTCATGAATTTTATACTGGACAATTTTGTGAAAGTAAGCAGTCATTTACAGTTCAAATGATGAAAGGATGCAATATAATATTTTACTGGCAACTTAAGTTTGCCAATCAGATCTGTGAATTATTGAATTATTTAAGATCATAGCGTATCTAGTTTTTGACAGAAAAAGTCAGGATTTGTTTCATGTAACATGATACTCAACAATGCCCCATGGTGTAGATGAATCGATTGCATTTTTTCTGCACAATAATCATAACACACAGGTACAGCTTCCTTTTTCCGTGCTGAATGTAGGAATTTTGAATTAATTACTTTCTCCTCTAAAAGACAGTTTATGCGGAATCGCTCCTATCCAACCCAGCCTGGTGAGCCCACAGGCAAGGATTGCAGGGGGAGAAGAAGTCGTACCGTACGCCTGGCCTTGGACAGTGACATTTGAATTTGGAGGTAATCTTTGCCTTGTTTTAGTCTGAATTATTAACCCTTTGGTGTAACTGCCCACGGGGAAGTGAACATGAAACCAGTTGAAGTGTTTTCTTTAAGATGTTAGTTTGATTCGTAAGTTAAAGTATTTAAATGTAAAATAAAAACACTTGTACAATACTTTACTTTTGAAGAATGCTCCTTGACGTGTTCACTGCATTGTAGGCTGTTCCGGCGCGTTGATAAGCAGCGATACGGTAATCACGGCAGCCTACTGCGAACCAGGGTACGTATTCTAGAATTTTTACCGCCCGCATCCGAAGAATGGGGAAGGTAATGTTTTCAGACTGTTCACGGGGGAGGAGGGAAAGGGTATCCAGCCAGGTACCAGTCTGACTTGTATGGGGGGTACCCAGCCAGGTACAAGTCTGACTTGTACAGGGCAGGGGGTACCCAGCCAGGTACAAGTCTGACTTGTGCAGGGGGAGGTTACCCAGCCAGATCCAGCTGGGGGGTGCCCCAACCATTTCCAGTGGGAGGATACCCCGGCCAGGTCCAACTGGCAGGGGGGTGCCCCGGCAAGGTGCAGTGGGCAATACCCCAGCCAGGGATGGGGTACCCCCCCTGGGATAGGACACTAGAGCGAGCACTTACTACGCAGCGGGCGGTATGCCTCTTGCGTTCACGCAGGAGGACTTTCTTGTATATAACTAATACTTCATAGACTATCAGAAAAGTTCAAAGCAGTTGTATTAGTGTTCCTGAATTAGTGCTCATTTTCAACTGTTTTCAAAACCTCTTCGAATTTCAAGGGAACGTGACACTGTTTTCATTGGGGCTCACGCTGAAACCCACTGTAATAAGTCAGACGGCTGCTATGAGGTGACGGTAACCCAGGCTTCGATCCACGAGGATTACTACTACGATTATGATGTCGATACCGGTGCTGTAAGTGCGGACATAGCTGTTTTGAAGTGAGTCATATTTTAGTTCTAATGCAAAGGGTGTCTCCAAATTGCTTCAGCGAGGTAGGATTTGATTTGTCTCAAGCAGTATTTACTTCTCTTTACTCCTAAAGTAAACAGCACAACAGAATATGTCTCTACATGTGTAACTTTTTCGACGTGTTTTTCAAGGTTTGCTCCCCCTGTGCCTTTCAACGAGAAGATTCATCCGGTGTGTCTACCCGAGCCTGGTGACGAGCAGCAGTTAAAACCAAGAATCTACTGTTACGCTACAGGTATTAACAAGCACATTTCAAGTCACTAAAATGGGAGAAAAAATCACATTTATTCATGTCTTGCGGCATTGGGCTTCTGTACTTCGTACAATCATTCCAGTGGTCTCTGGAGTTACTTCTTGTAAATGGTCAAAGAACATGTACTGTAATTGAAGAATTATGGCTCACATAAAAGAGCTTTAAGTGATAGAGATTTTCAATTTTGGAGTTCACCGACTTTTTAAAATCGTATACATCAATTCTTTTGGAATTTACAAATGCATATTTTATATGATTAGTGGTACGTGTCTGCACTATTTTACAGGCTGGGGAGTTGGCTCTAATTCATCAAACTTGAACCAAGTGCATCTAGAATTGCGTTCACAGGAGGATTGTGAGACTATAGATGGTTTCACATACGAAACGATGATTTGTGCAGGAGACCCGGACAATAAAGGCCGAGGCACCTGTGACGTAAGTGTTCTTCTGCGTCAGGGAATCAGACTGACGAAAATTTCAGAAACCACAGTAAAAAACTAAATTTGTTCTAGACGTAGACATTTGATCTTCGTAGATTTGCCAAAAATGCAGTTAAATAATCAAATAGTTAATTACATGTGACCAATTCTTTTGCGGCCAAATAAATGTTTGCAGAGCCGCCGTTGTCATTACTTTCTGAAGCTACATGAGTTTTAGCTTGATATGTGCTGGGATGTCAATCATAGATGGTACTTGTTGACGGTTACCGTCATGGTAATGGTTATATAACACCCATTGTTTATTGTTTGTAAATTATGCAAATTATTGTTGAGCTGACCAATCAGTCTCTGTAAAATCTATGTTAATGGGTGTGGACTTTGACAAAGAAACCCCTGATAGGTAGAACCAAAATCCTGTTTGTTCATTATAATGTTTACAAACATTGGGTGTTACATAACCATCACCCTGATGGTCACCATCAACAAGTAACATCATATATTGTGTCAATTTGATTTGAAAACAATAGTAGCTCTCATAAAAAATAGGATGAATTTAATCGAAAATTTCCTTTGTAGGGTGACTACGGTGGCCCGTTTGTTTGTCAACTGCCAGGGGAGCAGGACTGGAAGCTCTTCGGCCTGACCTCGTGGGGTCTCGGCTGCCAGATTCCTCAAAACCTCTCGATCTTTACCCGAGTTTCTAACTACCTCGACTGGATTCCGGAAGTTCTGGAACAACAACAAAGGACGCGTGGTTAAGACAATCAAGTCTACTAATCCGTAGCTACCTCAATCTTTACACTGCAATCAAGAATTGTCATTCCTTATTTTTTTAAACCCTTGATGTAAAATAATTTTTTCTCGCTTCAGAAAAGCCACAACGGTGAAAGAAAATTTCACATCATTTTTTTTTTCAACTGATTAAGGGATTCTGATAAATCACTGAAGAATGAATTGGGGTCAATTTATAGGTCCTCTCTGTTACGTGTATCTTGCGTTGGGCTAATATCTCTATTTTTGCTGAATTCAGTGAAAATCTAAACTTACTTAAAGAAGTATCTTTAAGTTTCCTACTTCAAAGAGAAATTTCCTTACATTTCGAACTTTCAAATAAAATATACTAAACCTTTACACATATTATTTTGATCAATAAAATCAAAATAAACAAATGAAATTCTATTTCCTAAAGCCTGAGCAGAAACCTTTCATCAGACATCAAACTAATCCAGGTGTAATCTGTCAAATATTCTACGTTTTAGGTGTTTTTAGCAAAATGTAAAATTTGAGGAGGGACACTTAAACCTTCACATTATTATTACATACAAAGGGTTTACCCAATATTTTTGCGTATATTTAGACATAAAATTGAGCTTACATCACGACAATGCCTGTTTCCTAGCATTGAGTCAACAAGCCCAGTATTCGTACTGGGAGGTGTTTCCATCTCTCTTTCTGTGCTAATTGTATCTATTGACTTTCTATTGACTTGTGTTTCGCTTCCTATACCGGTACAAATTCATAATGCACAGACCAATAGCAACAACTTTTTTTTAAGGGGAAAACCAAATGTTTCGAAACCCTATAAAATTGAACTGGGTGTATCAGAACAACACGAATTCATCATACATTTTCGCCTTGGAACAACACGAATCAGGCGTTTGTTGATCCCGAATGATTTCGTGTAGAAACAATTATAAATGACTCGACAAAAACTTTTGCTGCTACTTGAGGCTGCATGTGATTTCCCGCAACTTTCGAAACTAACTGATGATTTTGTCGAATAAGTAAATTGTGGGAGATAATTATAAGTGGTTTTAAATTTAAGTTAACAAAAGGTTCTTGCAACGACTATTCGTGCTTACATAGGCTGTCTTAGAACAAGTTCACCGACAGGTCCTTGCAATATTTCACTGTCCAAAACTACTGGTAAATTTAGAAGTGGCAGCTATGCTTAAATTTGAATACGAATACTTACAAAGCCTATATATTGATTTCAAAACTATCTATTAGATTTAGATACATATAACTTTTGTTAAAACATAAAATGAAACTTTCAATAATTATTGTCTGAAACCGATAAAACATGATATGAAAGCTACACCATTAAAATATGAAAAAAGATGGCCTTTCATTTTAAGTGAATTAGATCTACTTAAATTTGATAATTGCATCTCATGTATGATGCTCTTGTATATTGTACTGGAGACTTAAAGACTTAGTATTGTGCATATATTGGAACTCATTTGAGTAAAAAGAAGTTAACCTGGATGTGTTTTGGGTCAATGTACCACTTAACCTTACCCCATTTCTTTTGTACATATTTAAAAGATTTGATAGACTGCTGGAAACTGGTACCTTTGCCATCTGACCATATTTCTGCAGTATTCTCTATTAATCCATGTCTAATATTTTCAAAACTACTGGCATGATATTGTTCACCTCTTTTGGTCTTGGCATTCCATCAAAATTTTGACAAATCGTTGTCTAATTTAGTTTCTGTGTAGATGCAAAATTCAATGTTTTCAATCTCCATTTGTTCTAAGTAAGCCTTGAATGCCTCCACTGATTTCTTTCCATATTTTGGAAAATTAATGTTCTTCAAATCAGCTTATTTTCACCTTTTTTGTTTTGTGTATAAAAAACTGGAATATGCATTCTCAGCAGACGTTATTGCTTCCCAATGTGTTTTTGTAACACTGCATGCAATTGTTTTTTCGTTCACAAAAGCATGGTATGTGCACTGTTCAAAGACTCATGAGCACAGCTTGTACACACTTAAGTGAGTAAAAATGAAAAATATTGTGATATCCACCTGTTAAAAAACCCCAAGAATCTGTGAGAATGCATCCTAAAAAGGAATAAAGTAACAAAAACATACATTAACTATTTCTGCATCAGCATCCATTTACAATGCACATGCCAAGGGTTGTTGAAGTCAAGGCGTTCTATGATATTTTAAAAGACTTTGAAATTAAATAGTTTGATACACAAGGGTATTATTGAACAAATACTTAGAATAAAGAAATTTTGATTTAAATGCTCAACAAATACTAAGACACAACAAAATCTTCGATCAGGGGTAACAGAAATGAAAATTATCACTTTTTGTGTGTACTCATCATCATACTTTGAGCAATTGAATGGGCTTCAACCATTTGTCGGTTTCAAACAATGCATTCAGATCTGCAGCCTTCTCTGCATTATTTCAATTTTTCCATCAGTTGAAAAAGTTGACTGTAATTAGACTGTATTGTTTTTCACAGTAAAAAATATTTGCAGCTTTCATTGTTTAAACATGAAATATATTTGTGAGATCTCGAAGGAGAATCCATACAATTTCTTTGAAGCCAATTAGCAACGGTGTTAACACCAACATTTATTTGATGTCTCAGTATATAATCAGTATGAATAAATATCATTGGTGCATTTTGTGCGGGAAACGAGAGCTGAATTATGTGCGATTGCGTGATTCGTGAGTGCTGGGCGTCCAGGGCGTGCCCAATCCTTCTTTCACCGAATTACAGGACTTGGCAATGGCTGCACTTCTTTGTGCGTATAAATATCACTCGGTATTCGGCAGCAACTATTCACAGTTCGATTATACTTGTGGAACACATCAGGTGCGTTTTGGCGTCAGGAATAAAATTCAAGAGAATGATGGTCGAATTTATAGCAAAGGAATGATGTGAAACATCTTTCTTGGAGTCACGAAGGTTGAACACCAAAATATCTCCCATAAAATTATCTGCAACGTAAAATTGTAAAACTGTACATTTTTTCAACCGCAAATCAGAAGCAAATATGGAAAAACGACAAAACCAGCTAAATGATTGTAACAAACAGCAATCACCAACACCACAGAAAAATCACAATGGTGGATATCCAGTTTATGACAATACCAGATTTGTACCATATGCCCTGAGGGAGAACGCAAATCACTACGTATCAATAGACGATAATAAAACCCAGGTAAGTGTAGGGTAATGATTCTACATCGATCTGCAGTTGTGAAACACTTGTTGAAATTATTATCAATAATCATGCAACATATGTACCCTTATATTCCAAACAAACTCAGATGTTTTGTTCACTTCTGCAGTTTCCTGTGAAACCGGCCACCGCTTTCAATCCACAAGAAACGCACACAGGGAAAGGTTACTACAGACCTGGGTGAGCTCTTTACTTTTCTCCAATCATTTAGGGACATCCTAAACTGCTTTAAAAAGTATATTTTTGTCAGAGCTTATGTCTTCAGTTTTGAACTCAGAAAGTGCCAATTTCGGTCAGCCAATTTAAGCGTAAAGAATAATTGTATATTTTTTTGAGATATTCCAAAGAAAATTACAATATATTGAGTAAATATCATCACGGGGTTAATTTTACGTTGAACAAAAAACAATTTAAAGATCCCCCAACAGCCCATGCTTGGTTAGCTCAGAAAGGAGAGTATCATACTATAATGACAAGGATCCCTGATTCAATCCTTACGGGAGGTAATATTTGCTGCTGATTTTTTGTTTTCACGTAAGAAAGTCTCTCATGACAATATTACCAGTATTGTCAATTTCGTTTGGTAAGTAAAAATCCTGAGCTAAACGCTTGTTTAATGAATCCTTTGTAACATTTGAGTTTTTCACGATAGGCGTTTCTGTCAGATTATCTGACAGATCTTTACACAGGAAAGAGCAAAAAAGTTGTCAAAAAATTCCCATAGTGGGGTTTGAAACCAGGACCTTTGGATCATCAGGCCAATGCCTTACCAACTAAGCTAAGTCAAAAATTCAGTTGCCAGCCTGAATCTTCATGGCATTGATAAAGTCATGCTCTATTGATTCTGGAAATGAACAAAGTCCAACATGTGAAGTGGTGCATGAAACAAAGCTCATTTCACAAATCTCCTACCCAACAGATTCCTGCCCAGTGCAGTTGGTAAGGCATTGGCCTAGAATGCAAAGGTCCTGGTTTCAAACCCAATTTTTGATGACTTTTTTTGCTGTTCCCTGTGTTAAGATCTGTCAGATAATCTGACAGATACGCCTATCGTGAAAAATTCAATTGATAACACAGTTTTGAATGCTAACACTTTTTCCTCAGCTCGCAGTCTTCTTCGGATAATGGATATGAGGTGCCAATCAAACGACCCCCGATCCTCAAGACGTGTTCACCGCCGTCTGGATGTAAGTAACGCCCCTTGTATTCGATTCTACTGACCGTTTGTATGCCCTTTGACTCTCACAAACTGACCGTTGAAGAAATCTACAAACATCGGGACAACTCTGTGATATCATGTTGTGAATCTCATCAACTCTGATTAGTATTTGAGTTTTCCCCAAATGGAGAAGAGCTTCATTCCATTCAGCGAATCTTATGCAGTTCTGTCTGATATAGCTGAGCCGAAGTGGATCATCGTTGACAGTTGAGTAATAGACTGCACAGTTACTGTGCGCAACTTTCGATCATGGGTTCCAGTCCCACCAACGTTTGTATGCACAAGTAGATCTATGTTGGGTGGGCAAAAAGGTCTGTTTGCAACAGTGAATGCCAAGAGACCAGTAGGTGTTGCACCAGAGGTCGATCTGAGGAACCCATTGCACACAAGTGAAAAGCATTCAAGTGAGGGATCCACCCTGGCTTTAAAATGTAGGGAAGACATCACCAGAATTCTAAACCAGGGTAATCATGTCTGCTACCTCTGACTTGGTGGTTCAGTCGTAAATACTCATTAGCTACATAAAGAGGTCACCTCATCAAATCCTTTTGATTCCTGACATGTGATACATACATTATTCAGGGAAATCTCAAATCCACACAGTCTTTCTGATGGTTGACAACTATAGGTTGTCAAGCAAAATCCAGAATTTTCTGGGAAAAAAGTTTACATCTTTTGTGTCTTACAAATAGTCAAAAGTATTTATGCTTATCAACTGAAATGTGTAGTAATCTTTCTTAATCCTAATTCTAATCCTTCTTCAGAATTTAAACTTATCTGTCTTAAATAATCCTTCATGTCATTAGACATATGTCACGGTACGTTACCTTTCTGCATTGGCCGTAGTCAGAGAAATCAGTCTAGAAGACTGATGAACCGAATCTCTACATGGGTTGCCGGCTATACATATGCCTGTAAAGGTCAAAACCTACTTTGGATGTCATAGAGGGATATTTTTGCCTCCCATGCATATGTAGTAGGGATCTTCCTAATTGCCCTATAAAAATACTCGTTTCACAATACTCAGGCAGTCAGTCCCTGACTCTTGAGTTATCAACACCCTCCAAGATCCCTAGCCAAGACCTCTGCCCTGGACAACATCACTTCACATTTTGGACTTTATCATTTCTAAAATCAATAGAGCATAAGTTGGATCTACAGTGTGATTTCTAAAACAAAGTTTTTGAACAAGAAAATACTTCAATTTAAAGCTTTGAATTACAGCAAACTTCAATTTAGCACCCATTAAAATTCAATTTACAGTTACTTTGAATTAAAGAAGGCTTAGGATGCCTTTGATTTACTGTAACTTTACCATTTTCAAATTAACTGTACATTTTAAAAATGAAATGATAAGAATGTTACCAAGATTTAACAAAATGTTTGAATTAAGTAGAACTTCGAATTAACTGTGTTCAAATTGGCCATGCCCACCTGTATGCTTGTGGTTAGGCTGACCCTATAAAAGTGGTATGCATACCTTTAAAAGAAGGACCATCAGAGTAGCCACTAGACTATTATATACCATTAGCAGTCAGTAGGAACTTCTCAGGTAGTTAGGAGTAATGGCTCTTGTAGTCCTTTTGTTGGATTGAATGGAAAGTGTCTCAGAATCATTTTTGAACCATTCTGAGCACACTGGCTACCTTCTGGGGATCCAATAGAGCTGTGAGCCCACAGCTCTGCAGTTGACTTTTCCTGTTAAAGCTTATGCAATAATGGACTTAATAAGTAAATCTTAATGTTTTTTGCTGGCATTCACTTGAACTTTCACTTTAGCCCTCTAACTCCTCAATATATTTATATTTTAGGGTTTTTACTCTTGTACTAGTTTTACTATTTTCTTGTATTTTTGTGAAGTTTGAGTATTTTTCAAGTGTTATTGGACATTGAGGACTACTGTGAACTTGTGAACAATACCTAGAATACTGCAAGTGTGATTCATGGATTCATGGATTTGGCAGTGGCTTATCATTGAATTACTGCATGACACCCCTTCTTGGAGGTTGTAGCATCTATATGTTGGGCATTGCTCTCCTCAACAGTCTTTAAGAGCTGCACAGAAATTAATTGTTTGTGTTCTTCACCATTGCAAACACTTCACTAGAGGTGTTATCTTCAATTTGTGGCAGACACAGGTAGCTCAAGCTTGCCACCCCATCACACAGCCATGTAGAAGTCCAGAAGTCTTTTAGTTCAGCATAAATTGGGTCCAGTATATGAACAGAGACTCCCATGAACAACTGCTGTCACCCACTCTGATATAAAACCTGACTACTCTGGCTGCCCTCTGCTGGCCATGGGTATAAAAGAGTATTATTGGTGACATTGATAATAAGGTGTTTAGGCATTAATAATAATAATAATAATAATAATTTATTTTCTCTTGGTTTACAAAAGGAACGACATTAATAGTATAAACGGTAATAACGTAAAGAACAAAATTTTCGTATGTTGTTATAATAGCCCAAGAGACGGACACAAGTAGGCACCCTAGAGCCATACCTGTATTAGGTTTATGTGCCCAGGATATCTGAACATATATACATACTATCAATCGATACTTGATTCAATAGTAAAATAGAAATAATTAAAGAAAAGAAACTTATACACATAGCTCACTCTAAAGTAATGATGATGATTACTTTCTCAACCATTAATGTATAACTTATTGATGTTATAGGCGATAAAGAACACATACATATGTACCTTACTCATTCAAATTTAAGAGGTTTTTAAATAAATATTTGAGTTAACTTCCTGTGTTCGTTTTATGTAAACAAATGAGGAAATAGAACAACGTAAAAAAAAAACGATTTCGCTTTCGTATTGAAAGTACCCTTTCCTTGTTAGCGCAAATCAAGAGATCAAACTGAAACCATCACATTTATCTACAGCTTAAAGAGATCTTCCAACAGTCAATATTCCGAGTGTTAAGAGTATTGCAGCTGCAAGTAATTCAACCACTTATACAGTACAGTGACAACAAAAGAAATTTCTGGGGATCTTACTGATCACTCCTTAATAATTGGTAACGTAAACTCTTTTCACACGACTATATCACGTCACATTGGGTTTTTCAGATTATTATAGTATACAATACTCAAAGTTCACGTTTAAACTAATGGTGAAATTGATGCTCATGCATTCTCTGGACCGGTTTATACTATAAGTCATATTCCAGAACTTCATTAATATCATTCATAGGGTTCAAGTTGCGTGTTTAAGCTAATCGCTACTAATTTTCCTAATGTCAGCATGTACTGTTTAAACTATTCATGATGTTACCCGTTTTCAACTCCCAACTATAAACACGTCGTTTATCCTATTCGTAATGATAAAGAGACTCCGCTTCAAAACACGTTTGAGATAGTAATAACACAGTGCTCTTCAACATAGAGTTTAAACTATTCAAGTTGCTTGTGTTTGAGCCCCAACTATTAACACATAGTTTAACCTATTCATAATGATAAAAGAATCCGCATCAAAACACGTTTAAGATAATAATAACATAATACTGTTCAAAACATCCAGTTTGAGCTATTCATGTTAATACAAGTGTCCAGGTGCCAAATATTGTCAACTCATTTGTTCTATTCATGTTTATCACAATGAACAGCTTAACCGTTTATGCTGGACCATACAGTTCATCCATCACTGCAGTTAGAATATGTATCCATTTCAGCCAATAATGTACATATAGTCAAATCGGACACGTTCCTTTCTCTTCTGATTCCTTCAAGTGTCGTCTTAACTGGTTGTACCACTTGAATCTGCAGTTGCATTTCATGCAAGTGTAAATTAAAGTGTCACCGTGTTTCCTCTCGTGGCTCCTGAGGTTACGTTCATCATAGGTAACATAATCACAGCTGTCACATTTCCATTCCACCTCATCATGAATTTTTGCATGTTTCACTAAGTCACCTTTTCGGTAAAAGGCCTTGTCACATGTCCCATTTGCACA
>JBCAUG010635126.1:0-14025 GCA_038406175.1 Haplosyllis leylae | reverse complement strand
TTCTAATGATTTGTTGCGCTTGACATCCATATCGTCGCTGGCGCCTCCGTCGGACTTGGCCGGGGACTTCCTGCCGCCGGAGCCCCCGGACCCTGGGGTGCGAGCCCCGCCTGACTCAGGGGTCTGCCGCCCAGACCCACCACCGGACCCCGTCGAGTTGCGGTCTTTTCTCCTCGGTGACGCTCCCGGTCCCACTCCCGGTGACTCTTTTGCACTCTTTGGCGTGATCTTTGCGGGCGGGGGCGTCTTGACCTCGGGTTTGACCTCTTCTGTAGATGCACTGGTTGACCTTCCTCGCAGTCCTCGTTTTTTAACCGGAATTGATTTTTCCGCTGAAATTGAGAAAAATTATTTGTCATGACTTTTTTATCCAATGTATGTGAAGAAGAAGTGAGAACTACAGCTGTAGAAAATAGCCACAAATTGAAAAAAAATCGCTATTATCGGGAATCATTTTGTTCTTTGTGAAAGAGCCAATCTGTATCAATTCAAGAGTATGAAATAATGTTTTCTAGAGCTGCTTTGACTGACCAGAAAAAAAAAGAATTTTTTGGGTAAAAATAGTCTGACATGAGCCAGTGTTTGGTTGTGTAAATCGCCAGAAATTGAGAAAGAAGTTATAAAATTGGTCAATAGAGTGGCTGTAAATTCGAGGTTTAAACGTAGACTGTACGCACCTGACCGCAGAGATATCGTAGGAGTTTCTTGCTTCTTTCTGGTAACATCTTTCTTTGGTGGCTCGGGCGAGATCTTCTCTTCCTTCTTTGGTTTCTTGGCCAGTTCACTTGTGTCTTCATTTGTTGGACCTGTATTCAATAAAATACTAAACTAATTTCTATTCACTGAGATAGTTTCACTTGCCATAAATCAAGAAAGTGTCAAATGCTACATACAGGCGTACATCCTCAAGCATCACGAATAATGTTTTCGGAACATCTGTGACCAGGAATAAAATGTATTTGTGCTGTCAGATAAACAACTTAAGTTTTTATGATGCTAAAAATTTCCCAAAGTTGACATGGGTTTTGAATTTCACGGATGGATCCAGGACTTCTTGTAGGAGGGGAGCCGTCAATTCCCAGAGAACGCCTATCCCATACATTTTTTAAAACCCTGTAAAATTGAAGAAAATTCTGTCTGTGTCGGGGGCGCTATTTCACCGCTATTTGGTCAACCCTCGAATGATGACGTAATCCCGGACGGTAGTATTAAACGTTGAGGAAAAAAAAACGTATTTCAATCTTGTCACGAACTAAACCCTCCTTTGAGGAACAAAATCAATTTTTTGTTCGCGCTATAACCTGTTTTTACCCCACTTTGTTAAGTTGTTTAATTCAAGAATTGTTCCTTTTTAATGTTTTAAATTCCAAGCAATCGGCAAATCAATTACTCGGTAAATAGGGTACATCCTTAGCATACATCAGTAATAAACATACTTATCAACAATTATCTATTTGGTCCTTGACGGATTCCTTTCTTGTGACTAATAACCGCGGTTAAATATACTTCAAAAACATGCATATTGAAACCATTTCCTTCAACGATGAAGTGACGAAGCATACCAGGCAAAGGGGATCCACCCTGACTTTGCAACCCAAGACAGACGTCATCAGAAGTCCAAAAAGGGGCATCAGTAACCCCACAGAAAGGACTAAAATGTTCTCCACTTTTCTTTTCAAAAATGACAAACTAAAAACTTAGCGATAGAAAATAATAGTACCAAGTCGGTTCTTAAACTTTACTAGACATCTCCTTTACCGTCGATCTGTTGGCCGGTTATCTCCCTTTCAAGGTCAGAAAACGTTTGGTGACGTAACAATTACTGTTAATTTCTTTGGGTGGTCACTTTTTTTTTGTACACTAGTTGACCGTAAAGAGAGGCCCTCCTATACGTACACTGGGTCAAGCTTAAAATGAGTATAACGACTCAAAAGAATCGCTCGTTGTGAATGAGTTGTCATTGTAACCGAACTTTTTATCATTGGTGTCAATATTTCGATGCAAAAGAAATCTGCTCGTTGTATCCGAAGCCGTTACAAGCGGTACCCAATGTAAAAGAAAGAAAAATTCGCCTTTGAGCTTGTCTCTGTGACCAGCCCCTATGCCAATCATGACATCCCCGCGTGATTCCATCTGCTTCGCAAAATGGCAGAGTTCAAAATAATTTCGCATTTCACTGTAATTCTCGGAAAATAAAAAAAATCAGCAAAAAGAATGACATAGATATGATATATTCCCATGTGTACAGCTTTAATATATTCCATACTTTCAAATCAAATAGTTTTGTTTTTCGAAAAGGGAGTTATCTTATACTTCCTTTCTCCGTGTCTTTATTTCTTAGTGAGGGTAGAGTCAATTGCAAGCTAACAGTTTTAAAATCTCAACCCACAATCAGTAAATTTAGTGAATTAAAAATATTGTTTGTTAGATCTTATTTATAAACACTAATGGTCGCAGACGTTCAAACATTTGTGGAAAAGCGAACACGAAAGCAATCCAAATGATAAACTAAACGAAATTACTTTTGGCTGATTTCAATGCTTATGCTTATGAAGAAAAAAACACGTCTTTTCAATTATATGGATTTTGCTTTCGCCATCACAAAGTGTGAAATAGGCTTTTACACTGTGAAGAGATCTGGTGTAACGTTTTCAGGCACCCCCTCCCCCGCTGTGTCTGAATTCAATTTGTTTTGAATTTATCACCCCCGGGGGAAGAAGGGTTCCTGATTTTTAGAAAAGGTGAATTCAAACCCTCCACCTCTGAATTCAGTTTCTCTTTATTCATACACCCCAGGAGGATGTCTGTAGAGAGGAGGGGGAGGGGGGGGGTCTAGAATCATTTCACCGGTCGGAATTTTCTCACCTAAGCTTCGCCTGGTCTTACGGTGTGCAGTTTCTTCCGTTTTGAACTCGAAACCTAAAAGGAAACAAAATAAATATGAGTTAAAAGTATTTAACTTCAAAAAAGTTTAATCGCCTTGTTAAACATCAGTGCATAAATTAACACTTCTCAAGTTGCCAATGGTGAGTGGTAGGAATTTCGTATCCGTCCATAAAGGACAGATGGTCTGCAATTGAAATACAAATACAACCCTTGGCCGTAAAAGGTTCATGGTCCTACAACACAGTGGCTCAATAAAACACATTCTGTCGTCTTTTAGAGTGATATAGGATGAGTACAATATCATGGCTGAACACACTTCACTTGTTTGGTTTTTTTTTTTCAATTTTTGCTCAGGATGACTACAGGAAGGAATCAAACAGGTGGGAAGATTCAAAAGCAAACGTTCCTTTTTCACCACTCTTCCGATTTGAAACAATTCCATCAGAACTTAAAATAGCAACAGCAACTTCCTAATTATTCTTTCAAACATTTTTTACTTGAGCTTTTTTTACCGTTCATATAATCCAGCATAGACTACAATGAATATATCTCAAATCATGTACATATATTACATCCCACGCTTAAAATGTCAAACGATTATTTGAAAACAAAAAAGTTTCCAACTTTAAATAGTTTTATTTCCAACTCGTATATGTCTTTGTTACCTGGGCGACAAGATGATTCGGCATTTATCGGTAGTACTCCAACCGGTAAGTGAATTTCATTTCCATGCGAGATGTACATTATGCCTGATATATTATGATACGTTCCAACGTATATATTTCAAGTACGTGTTTAAAATACACTAACACAATTTGTAACATATACACTATCCAGGCATTTAAAAACCATTGGATTAAATAGAAACATTGAGTGATTCACCCTCGGAGTCTCCTGTCGTCCTCCAAACACAGACCAAGAGAGACGACCATCAGTGAATCAAATATCCAATTGCGGAAGATTTTGTATGCACTGAAAAATATTTTGCAACATGCTGAATTAGCAACTGATATGCCGTCTTTGGGTACGTTCACAGATAGCGCAAGCAATCAAAATCTCGAAAGCGAAGGCGAAAGCGAATGCAAAGGCGACATCCCCTTCTAATCTTTGTTACCAATGGGGTTTGATACCCATTCCAGCAAACGCGAAACCGATATCGTACTCGCTGTATGTGAACGAATAATTACACGCTGTGTTCTCGTCCATTCTAAACAGTCAGTGTACACAACTGCTTGCGCAGTATCCAATCCAAAATACATGTGACTAGTCCCCAGCCTGTAAAATGTATTTTCTGATGTGATGTGGTGACAAGCTGAAGATTTCAGAGAGGAAACCCTTTTGGCACGTATCCAGCTACACTGTAGAATCCACGCTCGGCACTGGGCTTTTCTATTTCTCCGAACTATTTTTATCACAAGGCCTACCGGTACCTAACTCAGGGCTATACATGTACTTTTCACATGACCAAATCAGTACCAGCGGATCGATGGTTTGATCCTATTTAACCATTTCATTTGTGTTGTGACACAAAAAATCAAACCGTTTCTGGAACGAAGCTTCTCGACCGGGAACTCACCCACTTCTATAGTTTAGATTGCAACCGCAGTAAGGCTACACATTGACAAGGTCCCAATTTCACACTTTACACATTCATTAAAATTAATACAAAGAACAATACATGTGTACGTCTTTTAAATTAAAGAACATTATGTTTAATATATAGTGTATAATATGCATTGGAAACGAGTAAAATGGGACATGGACATTTATTTGTCAATAAAACTTTTTTCTGGGACTACTTTCCTCGCAAAGGCCAACGTTCAAGCACTCGTCGTGGGCAGATTAAGTAGTTAGTACAATGTAACATAATACGAAATTGGCCGTGGCAATATCAAGTCTGTAATCATCTCAGTGCTGCTGATTAGTTGTACCAGGTATAAACTTGAGTCTCTATTCAGTATTGCTAATTTACTGTTACTGCTAACGGCGACATGACAAAGTACAGTGGAACCTAATATATAAGGTCACCTCATACTGCGGTGATGAATGGTCGTATGTGACAGGCGACCTTACAATGGAGGGGTATCTGCGTTACTCACCAGCAGCAAGAAATACTTAAACCCTATTCGGAGATCTGGCCGTGGAGTAGGGCTTACAATGTAGAATGTAGTTGATAGGTTCTACAATATCAGCCAAACTCTATTTGGAGGTCGGAATTTGGTGGACGTTCCGTCTATTACATCGAAGAATATGTGGTCGAACTTTTCCCTTAAATTACAGTTCTTTGATTACATCTTCCATTCTTTCTGTCACCTCGTGTTAACGGCTGAAAGTTATTTTTAACTGGCTGACCACCGTAAAAGGAGACCTCCCAATGGAGGAAGAAGTTGTAAAGGGAAATCATCTTACTGTAAAATGTCGCAGAAAAATTCCCTCAAACACTAACAATATATATACCTAAATATACCTACTTTAGGGCTCGATATTTCAACAAAAAGTTTCTCTAAATACTTTTCAATCGAGGGGAATCTTGTCGACCCTACACAAGCCTCTAATCCTCAAGTATCGAGAATCTAGGTTCTATTGCTAAGTAAATGTCAAGCCTCCCCGGCGCACACCACTGCAAAACACCATGACTCAGCCGCTATTTCAGTCAATATCAATATACTGTATTCGACGATGATGAACGAAAGTAAAAGGTTTGTCGAGCAAGCACAAGTGTTTGGAATTTTCATGGAATGATTCTTGCTTGCAAGTTGCATATGTGTATGGTAAAAGAGTCAAAAGGAATGCATTCTATATGTAACAGTGACAGTGTCAGTGGTGGGAAATGTCCATAGTTGTGCACCAATTATGTACTATATTTTACTGATATGATATATATCACATCGCCACACGTCGTGTGTTTTACGTCAGTGACGTAAACCTCATTTCCCGTGGTCCCCATGCGGCTGTTAACTTACAGAAGTACCTTTTTGAAAGGCACCCTACGTACGACACTGCTCTAGTCCGGCTTACACGTCTTGAATTTGATCACAGTAAATCTGTACTGAAGGAAACCTTGGGCCTGTCCCATAACAGGGCCAAAAAGTGAGCTTATACTACCCAAAACGAGAATGCTTACCAACATTGTCGTGCCCTGTCTGATTCTGTGATATAGCTAGCTGGATAGATATCCAGACAGGTAGCTTGAAAGCTAATCAAAGAGATCAATAGCTATCTAGCCTGATGGAAATATAGATACCTAGATAAATAGCTTGGTAGTTCAGATAATAAGTCTATAGCTAGTATTAAATAACATTGTAAGTGATAAAAAAGTAATACATCTATGTGGAAAGAACCAACATGTAAACACCATAAAATAGTACTTCAAACAATAATTCAACATTTGTGCAAAGACAACTGTGGATCCAAAACTATTGGTGACATCTTCATGGTAATTTTAACTTGCAGGAACTTGACCAAGACAACACTATTTTTGGCTTCTTGCTGAGTAAGTTCTTTCCAAGTTCATATGTTTTGCTGAAACGGGGTGTAACACGGTGGCAATCGCCTGCTTTTAAATTCTGGGAATTAAATCACCGACTGAATCGACAAAAAACTTCATTCATACCTTGCAGTTCACTTTCTGCACGAGGAGAAAAAATGTATTCAAACGACCGTACAATTCAGGTGGCTTGCCGTAACAGAGCAGAACAACGTAATGTTCGGTATATCCACAGAGCAGTGACCGGGCAAGAAATATTCCTCTGGAAACCCCTTTCATATTAATTCTTATCATCACCATGTGGGAAAGTAGGTGTACATGCATAATTGCGTAAACGGGGAAATAAGAGAGTTGTTCATATTGAGTGAAAAGTGAACCATTTCTGTTCCTTATTATATCCTCGACATAGCAAAATATCTATTTATGACCCCTAACTCACCATATAGAAAATTTGTCCAACTTTGATCAGAGCACGGTCAGCCAATTTCTCAAAATTGATCACCCCCTCCCCCAATCACACTCCTCTTTTCATTAGTCTCCGCTAGGAGACTATCTGTGATCAACTAGCAGGAGAAAAATGTTAAAATATTTTAGTTCGCCCCAAACAGGGTTGCCACATTTGAGTCCATTCAAAATTCCCTGACATTTCCATGACATTTCCATGACAAATGAACAGTTTTCCCTGACAATTTCTTTTATTTTTCAGTCTGTGGAAAAACATCTTTTAAGTGTTATTAATGGCAATTCCCCCACATATCCAGGATTTCCAAAGGCAAAAGTTTAAAAGTAATAATCAGTAGAACTTGAGTTTATATTTGCCAAGCAGACATTTACATAAACACAACCCAGGTAGAGCCCTTATTATATGATGGAACTTTCAATCTAAAAATAATGTCATGACAAAATTCCCTGACATGACATCACAAAATTCCCTGACAATTCCTTGACATGGGTCAAATGGCCACAATTCCCTGACATGACATCACCAAATTCCCTGACAATTCCTTGACATGGGTCAAATGGCCACAATTCCCTGACATTTTTTCAAAATTCCCTGACTTTTCCCTGACCTGAAGAAAATTTTGTTTTTCCCTGACATTTCCCTGACACGTGGCAACCATGCCAAACTCTCACGAGATATCTCACACAACATCTCCACTGCCACCACCCCCTTCCCCCCAAATTGTGCCAGTTTTAGACACAGGATCAAAAATGAAAACCCCTCCCACAAACCAATGACCTTTTGCGGCCCAGTGATCTGTTGCGCAGACTAAGCTATACACAGGTCGGTTACCGCCTCGTTTCTGACGTCCTTCCGAAGTCCTGAAGAGAGTACATCAGTGAAGATCGTGAACCCATCCTGGGGTCTGTTCTTGTCATTCCACATGACTAAATGATCTTTAAAGTATGAGGGAAAGTAATGCTTTCATTCGTGTATGTGATTCTGTTCACGTCGCGGCAGCGGGCGGGGGGGGGGGTGTGGGTGGACAGGGGGGGGTCCACTTTTGACCATGAACTGTTGACCCGGCCCTCCCCGGGACCGTAACTTGTTCCCTTTCACTTGATGTGAATACAGCTTCTGAAGGTTCGTCTCCCAACTTTCTGTACGGAGAAAAATGGTGCCAATTTTTCATCCTGGCAACCACCTAATTCCCCGTTGTACAGAATTTTCCAAATTCGATTTCGATCAGTGTGACGGCACCCTAAAAGTACATATTGATTGTTCGAAATTAAACGTGCAAGCAAAAATTTCCATTGTTTTTTTGCCGCCATTCAATCCGACTAACACACTGAATTGCCCTACAAGAGCCCTTCTGCCACAGACATCGCTTTCGCCTTTACTTTTGCTGGGTGTAAATAACCTAAGTGGCAGGTAAGCTCCTGTTTTAACCGTCGGCAGTTGCTAAGCACGGGATTGTCATGTTTTGCGTGGGTTGGGAATCAAACACCGCTTCATATTTCTCGCTAAATATCACTCAATTTCCATCCAGGGAAGCCAAACGCAGCTTTTCTACAAGACCGACAAAAAGGCAGCTTAAAGATATTTCATCAGTCGAAAAAACAAATGTACAGCTCTTTCTAAAGGGCACTAATGTGAAGACTTCACAGCTAGTTTTTGTGGTCATAAATTACATTGGGGTTTTTTGAGTACTTTGAAAAATCATGTCCACGAAATTCTGTCACCAAGAGACAATGCATATTGAATTTAACCCTGCTAATTTCAAACAACGCAAAAACAAGAAAGCCTGTCATTTGAAGGCGTACGGACCGCAGCCCCCGATGTGATGCATTGACAGTCGGCCTTCCCAGAGAGTTGTTCCTGGGGAGGGGGGACCCAGGCCTTCCTAGTACTTCTTAAAGGAGGTTCAAGGGGCAGGGCCCTGTTCGATTGCATCAAGGGGAATCTTCCCAGTAATCATGGTATAGGGACCAACCGTGGGCAAACTGACACACACGACTGAAAACATTAGTATTACCAGACGCAAACGAAATTTTATCGTGGTAATATTTCTCTTTGTGAACTGCAACAAAGTTTGCTACCGATTCGCGGTATGAGTGTATGCGAATATATTATGTATCGCGATGTCATCCAATGCTTGGATTTAAAGTTATCACCTTTAATTTTTAACAAAAGGGAAACTCGGCTCTTTTTAAAATGTCCCGGGTTGCACAGTAAGTAATTACGACACACCAGTGAAATTTCTTGAGTAATATTAGAGCAAAGACCCTCACTGACTGATTAGAGCTCGGTGAAAACGACGAGCAATGTGCCATTTAGTTTTGTCTTTTTAAGTAGATGGATGGATTTGCTTCGTTTTTTATTGCTTGTCTTTTTTTTTAAACATTTTAGAATTCAACTTGTTTTCATATTTTACGCAGTATCACACGTTTTGAACATTAGGAAACGTACGTTTAAATCTGTTTCGCCCTTTTCGTTTGACACTGAGATAAAAAGGACCTATTCCTGTTAACATTTCACTATATCCTGGTAATGCTGCAGGCAGAACGTGCTTCTAAGACCCGGGATTTCCGTGTTCGTAAAGGTCAGGTCCCTGCAGGTCCCCGGTGCAATGGCACAAGTAGGATTCAAATCTTCACGCTAACCCGTAACTTTGCAATTTAAGTCTCACTGGGTCCGGTTCGAAACGAGGAAAGTGATGTGAATGGGATCGTTCGTTTGTAATTGGTTGCTCGTTGTAATCGAACTTTTTAACACTGATGTGATTGATAGTCACAGCCTTTGGTGCAAAGATTGCTGCTCGTCGTAACCGAGTGTTCGTTCTAAACGAAATTGTTGCGAGCTGCTCAGCTGGATTCGATGTACTTCTTCTTTTGGTCCGGCACTTTGACATTTTCCCTGCTCAAGCAACTCTGGCTGGTGAATCCAACAGTGGGTCGGTGACGTGATTTGAATGCTACCAGTGTAAGGCGGGATCAGCTGGACGAGGCACTGACGTGGGGCAAGTAAAGTCATTCACCGCTTGACACTGGCAGTGTCACTATTCTGTACATTCAGGTCTTCCTGACCTTTATGACGTCGCCAATACGTGCGATGAACCAATCGGAACTCACCAACAATACAATACGTTCCATTTTAACCCCTCTACCCAATTGATATTGGGCAAAATGGATTCCATTATAAACTCCACCAACACCACCCCCCCCACACCCAACCGGAATTAAACAAAATGAACCCCTAAACAGGATAAAGGAAAATGCACTGAAGCGGGCTACACGGCGCCGACTACACGGTCCCAATTCTGGAACAGCTAGCTTTTTTCCGCATTACTGATAAAATAGTGAGGCAGAAAGTCCGAAGGATGCGAGAAGGTAATGACTAATGTTTTTATACCTGTCTAGTCAGAAGTCTGTTCATAGGGGAAGGGAGTGTATCCTGACAGGGCTGGGGGTACTCACAGACTTGCATACACAGTGAGCTCGTGTGTATGCAAGTCTGTGGGGGTACCCCTCCCGAACAGGACCAGGGAGTAACCCCTACCCCCCCCCCCAGACAGGACCAGGGGCTACCCCTGAACAGAACCAGGGAGAACCACCCCTCCCCGGGACAGGACAGACCAGGGGATACATCCTCTCCCTACATATGCGCGACGTCGCCGTTTCAGTTTGAGGTATACTGACGTGAGGTGATGACATCGTGGTCATCATGGCTCGTAAGAACACACTCTTTTACCACTTCCGATGATCACGAATGGGCGTGAAACTCATTCATACTAACGCATATTTTGCTTGCTTGCATTCCTCCTTACTACACGACAATGAAAAGTCCCTGCTGCGCTGATCTCACGTGGTCCTTCCTTCATGCACATAGTAGGTCTACTGCAAGCCAGATCCAGCAATGGGACAGGGGTTTACCATCACTCACTAGCCTAATGAGACACAATGTAGTACCATCAAGCAACAGGTATCATTTGTTGCCCAACGCAGTTGGTTTTCCAAACCGTCATCGGACAAATATTTATAGGAAATTGACAGGAAAGACCAGTAGCGGATCCATGGGGAGGGCGCATGCTCAATTCCTGTTTAAAAGGTCAAGAGAAAGATGGCCGTGAAATTTCATGATACTTGTACGGTACAACCACTCCCTCCCTCCCCTTAAGCTCAGCTTCTTAATCCATCGCGGAGGACAGAACACAGGAACAAAAACACTGTCAAGAGCCAAGACTGTTAACAGCAATGGTTCTTGTTTGTGGTTTCGGGTACCAGTTAGTGGGTTACGGGTACCAGTTTTTGTAATGCGTCAAAATGTTGTGTAATGTGTCGGCGCATTACACAACATTTTCGGGGTGATGGTGGGCGCATTACAAAAAACTTGTACCCGGAACTCGCAAACTGGTACCCGAAACCACAAACAAGAACCATTGCTGTTGCCGGCCTCTCAAGAGCCTGGGAGGCCAAAGATTTCCCGGCCAAAATGACCTTTACACTTCAGCCTCCTACTAGAATCCAAATATCATTATCGTTTTGACTTGAGTGGAATATCTACGATACAAGAGCGATTATCTATGAAAAAGAAACCACAAAGTCTCCGTTCGACGGGCATTTTTCTTGGAACACGAAAGAAACTGCAGTATACAATACATGTGCGGAGGGGACGAGCAAAATCTCCTGGCGGGATTTCATGTTTGATAATGATAATGTGTAGTGGTTCTATTTCTGTCTCGGGGAACAGGCAACACCTTCCGCACCGTACTCACAACCGGCTTCTACCGAGAGCAGCTGCCACTACCGCCCAGCTTCGTCTCTCAACCCTCCTTGATTGACTCCTTTACTGACGACCAGAATATTGCGGCCACGGTCCCAGAAGGCATTGGGTTGCATCAAACTAACAACTTGATGCATTACTGGACAAGTAAGAGCGTGTGCAGGCGCAGTCAACGAAGGTTACATTATTAGACTGTCGACAAACTGGACTGTTTCATTGTTTCCGGAAAGGTGAAATCGGGTGGGTCCCTCTGGTGAGTAACAGACAAAGTTATGTTGATGTTCACACACAGAACAAACGCAACGACAGAAAATATCACGAAAAATTCCACAGACTGGAAACTGTTGTCTCCTCATGCAGTGGAAAAAAAATCATCACCTGTAGTATTTGGCATAATAAAAGTAGCCCAACGACACAAAAAAAATTATGGTGCTAGGCTATGACTTCGTGGTAATTTACGAAAATTTGCCTCTTCCGCATCACACTGAGTCCCGCTTACACAGAGTTCGGTTACCCACCTACAATGAGGAGCTTCCTTTGAATGAATATCACAGACACCAATGTTAAAACGTTCAGTTACTCCTAGCACCCTATTACTACGAGCAGTTTTCTTTGCATCTATTTGCTCGTTCTAAGCGGGAACCAGTGTAATAAGACAGCTCTTGGAGACGTTGGGTCTCAAAGTTAGGCGCATTTTGCATAATTTGCAATGAATTCTAGAATCTAGTACCACGAGCCCCTGGATACCGCAAGCGACAATTACGGTGGATACCGTTTTGTTCGACTGGAACGAGTACCTTGCTACAACAAGCAACTCCATTGGAACTTCGTACTTGCTGAACATGGAGCCAGACACATGACTCAGTCAAGTTCAACTGGATGGATCCACCCACTGGCTGTCTGTTCCACACTGCCAAGTGACAACTCGGGAGGAATACAAACGCTGTCGTGAAAGAGCTCACAAAAGTACATGTAATCCATAGATATATATGACACTCTACATCCGTGATGTAATCTCAGCCAGCATAATCTGAGCTAGCATACAGTGTCAAATGTGTGTTTGACGTCAAATTGGACATTGTAAAGTTGATAAATCAATCACAGGGTTGTCGTTTTCTTGGAATGACAAATTCCCGGATTTTTTTACGGTTTCAGTAAGAAATTCTCTCACAATTTCTAAAAATCAAAATCTGAAAATTTACTGAGATTTATTTGAAGAAAAATTTACCTTTTCTGTCATCTAACAAATTAAATCCACCATTTGTTGCACATTTCAATACATTTAGAGGATGCTGCATTGTTCCGGAACTTGGCAAGAGGCAAGAAGTCAAGCACTTGTGGCCCACACCGTTTTTCTAGGAAGTTTATTGAAAACTACGAAATTTCAGGGTTTTTCAGGTTTGTCCAAGTTCATCAACCAGGAGGAACATGCGATCAAAAGATCAAACAGGAGCCAGAAGGACTACAGGAGTCCCAATTCCCTCGTTTTTATTTGCCTTTTCTTCATCCGCACTGAGTACGCCCCACCCAATACCCCGAAATCAGATTTCTCTCTCTACCGGGATTGGGGTTGGTGGAGAAATTGATATGCAATGGTTGGCTGGATTGCTATCGTTTATGCAAACATGCCAAATTATTATAATTCTGTGAGTGACTAACAGTGAAAATTTGTTGCTTAATTAAAAGCAGTTTTTTTTTTTGTTTCTGCAATGCAGCTGGGGCACTTTTCCCGTGTTACGTAGTGTGCTTTATTAATGAACCTGACAAAAATAACCGGCTAAGTGAGATCGGCTGATTTTAAGGCACGGACTGTTCTCAAAAAGTTTCAAGTATCTTGTGTCGTGACTAGAATCTCGAAGAAATACACGTTTTCAAGCGTTCAATCAGCAGACTGGGAGTTGGGTCTGCACGGTATCGTTTCTGGGGATGCTCTCTCTCTCTCTCTTTCTCCACTTCCAACAGGGAAGTCACAACTCTAGGACACACCAGCTTTTCCAGGAGAGGTCCACCGTCCGAGGGGGGTTACCTCCGGGTTCTCCTTTTTCAGGCTACAGTACGCATAAAAAATATGCATGGACCGTCAGAACATGTCCAACCACCATACTTCTACCTTGGTTGGTAGCCTGAAGCAGAGATGCCAAAAAGAACTGCCATGTCAACTGAATCTCTGTCTCATGAGGATACTGGGGTATAGCTCGTTTTAAAGGTCACGCAAAAGACAGTTCTGCCACACGGTTGTAATTGCAATGCCTGGTTATTGGATGTCAATGGTGCCCGCTGAGGGGAGCACTTTCTAAATGTCAAAAGCAAGGTTTTTACTTTCATTTTTAACGTGCTGACTGTAGCTCGAGAAAAAAACAAGAATTCTTATCAGAATTGTGTCGCGCCCTATCTGATTATGTGTTTTAATTTACCTGTAACTTTGCTT
>JBCAUG010635015.1:0-14026 GCA_038406175.1 Haplosyllis leylae | reverse complement strand
AAGTACCTGTAAGGCCCCCGCCTGTGCAAAAGAGAGCTTGCTCTCCTTAAGGGAAGGCCTGCCGCCTTCAAGGAAGGTGCTTGCTAACCGGAAACGGAGCCTCTCTGGCAGAGGCTGCCGTTCCTCTATCCAGGCTGGCATACAAAAGAGGGGCCGCCTTTTACAGCGGCGCCACATATATACAGCTTATCTTGGCCAGCTATAGGCTGTGCCGGACTTACTCTAGGGTGTAGGCAGAGCCTGCCCTGTGCGTGCTAAGGCACGTGTCATACCCTGCAGTTGTCCTGTAATAGGTGAAAGACAGGACGATAAGGGTCATCTTATTGTATTAGTTGTTGTGGACATATAAGATCACAGAAAGAAAAGTGAGTCCAGAATGAAGCATTCCAATTAGACCAAACCAATTTGTTTACCTTGTGGAAGTACTATCTATATTTGGTTATTGAAGAGACGGAATTGATAGGAAAATCTAGTAATGACATGTAATAAAAATCTTAAGGCTACTTCAATACGATTGTAAACGTACAATCTTAACTGATCGATTGACACTTTTGTTTGTTCCCTCTCACTCTACTTAGATGCACAATGTATAACTTGACAATCATTGCATCTATGTATTCTTACCCTTGGACTAATGTCAGGTATCGTAGAAAATTACTTTACTGTGATCAAACCTCAAAGCCTCAAAGAATTATCCCAATACAAAGATATCATCTGAAATATAATATTGAACTATTTAGAAGATTCAATAGACCATTGTATCACTACAAATAGATCTATAAAAGTAACGGAAGATGACTAAATAGTTCATTTAAGAAGAAAGAAGAAAGTCCTCCTGCCTGACTGCAAAAGGCGTTCCGCCCACCGCATACCGAATCAAAATTCTGGTCATGTCTAAGGGAGATGGGTACCCTCTATTCGTGTCCGGGGACAGGACTTGGAATGAGACCAATGACAGGACCAGGGGGTAGCCCCGACGCAGGCCCAGGAAAAAGACTTGGAACACGACCAGGGGTAGTTCCCCACTGTTTACAGACAGAAACCTGTAAAAACAATACCTTCCACATCCTTCGGATGCGGGTGGTACAAATTGACACGACACCGGTGCTCCAATTTGCATATTAAAATGATAATCGCACACACTTTTCCCGATGTTTGAGGATTTAGAAGGACAATCGGTGGGTAATTCGAGGACGGTCCCAGGTGTGCTTAAAACAAAGGTAATTCTGGGCATGATCCCAGCCTGAATCTGCAACAATGTTTAGGGTAGAAGAACGTAACAAATATGCGGTGGATTTACATAAACAATGGAGAACATTTTTGTGCACATCCATCATAAGATTCACCTCTCTGTCAGCTGATTGAAATATTCTTATCTCACATAACAAACCAGAGCTTTACGAAGTTCATATTTATTAGACATAAACATTCCCCGAAAGACCTCTCGATATCTGCGGTCTCGATACGCAATTACTTTCTCTGTGAAATTGTTTCTTTTGGGTCTGTATTACTCGTTTATTTAGCTAATTAGACAATCAAGTGTATGTGGTTACTGTTCTATTAAGAGTCTCAATGATAAAATCCATGCATGAAAAACTTAAACGTGCTTCAGAAGTTTTAATATTTCTAATATTTTCAGAAATATTAGAAACTGGAAACATAAGAAAATCTGCTATCAATATGTTTCAAACTTCATAACAAGGATTTCTCCTTGTATCTAAGTGACAAATAGATAGATCTAATTTAACATTACTAGAAATTAACGAGAACACGAAAAATATGCTTGGTGCTACCTGATTTTAAAATTTCATTGTGAGGGATTTGCTTTAAATATAGTGTGCACTTGATTGGACTCATGGAGAATTGTTTATTATCCATTTCTTTTGGCTTCAATTGATTATGAATTTCATGACATTGTTAGTAGTCACATTGCAAAAGGGATGGGGAAGGTAGTTTTTACATGAGGGGTCCACTAAATTTATTACTACTATTTTTTATGTCTGCACCAAGCAGCAGAAAGGCTGACCAATCGTGTCTTGTCATTTATGAAAACAAATAGTTGCACCATCTGTAATTAGCCCATCGCAAATACACAATGGTCTAAAACTAGTTTTTCTCATTTATTGCTAGTTTTCGAACATCATTTGATCTCTAGACAAAGTAAATAAGTGGTTCAGCCGTCTCCGGTGGTTGAATGGCTAACACCAAAGAATACCTGGACTGGAATCCAAATCTAGATTTTCCTTATGAGGATGCATTCTGTAGAATTCTATAGAATGTGATAAATCACTGAAGCATGAATTAGGATCCATTTTAATGTTGTCCATGTTACATGTGTCTCTGTGGCACCCTGCTAGAACATCTAAATCTCAAACAAGAGGTAGTTGGTTCAAATACCACTTTTTTACAAATTTTTATTTTAAATTCTGTAGAATTCTACAGAATCTCATTAGGAAAAACTTGACTGGCCCATCACTGTTGGTTGAGAATGTTTGGGGGCGTAGAGGCCCGCACATGTAAAAGCCACTGTGTTCAGGTGATAAAGTGTGCAAATGAAGGAGTATATCCTGACTTTATCAGTGACGCAACAAAAGGACCAATGGACACCTCCTCCAGTTAGAGTTAATGAAGAACTCGAGCTCGTTCACACTGACTGTGGCAAAGGCAAAGGAAACTAAATAATAGAAATGGGTTGCATGGCACCCTATGGAAGTGTTCACATAGAGACCTGTGGCAATGGCAATGGCAACAGTGTTGTCATCAATGGCAACGACATCGTCATCAATTGGCTGCTATGCTCGATTGTGACGGCAACGGCAATGACAAAAATTCCGTTTGTCTTTACTGCAGTCACTAGTCAAAGGGAGGCGGATCCACCTGTGCGCCCCCTCCTCTGGGAAATCCTGGATCAGCCACTGATGTCCTCTTTGGTTAGGCTAGCTGTTTTCAAATTTACTGTCAACCAGTTTAATGCATTCCAAAAGTGAGATATTTAAAAAGCATTGAACAGCTTTTGGGGAACAGATAAATGTTAATAATCAAAATTATGACAGAAATCAGCAAAAAGGCAGTGACTTATATCTTGTGCGTGTCATGTCTGGCCTTATCAACTTAGCCAAGCAGCATTGATTCTGAAATCAATTTAAATGCAATAATACTGGTCTCCTTTTCTTTTCCTCTCATTTTAGAGGGATTTTGTGATCTTCATGCTTTGACTCCTCTGTCTGGTACAACATGATAAAGAAATATCAACTGAAACCTTTTTTCCAGAAATGTTATTATAAAATGTGAAATAGGACACTGTTGCCTTTGTGTTTTTTGGAAAATGTGGCAACAAAGTCACAGTGTGACCCTTATCAAATAAGGGAAACTGAAAATTTCTGACGATCAAGATAAAAAAGCCTTTCCCTATTTTCTGTAAATGAGTACGGCCTAATCAGATCTGTCGATCCAAACAGCATGCTACGTTTGTGAATAGATTATATAATTAATACGAAGCTAGACTATTCTATTTCTTGATTTGATTCTCTGTAACTTTTCTACAGCTCATGACGACAAGGTCATTAGGTTGTTTACTATTACTTTACTTCTGCACAGTCTGTTCTATGCAGTAGAGTCTTTAGTCTGTGTCTACTCCCAGTCAGTATGAATGAAGAGTCATCAATCAGCCGCTCACCATTCACCATCTTCAGCACGTCTCTGAACTTTGTCTGACATTCAATGTCGTCATTCTGATGTTTTCAGCAACTTTTTGTGGGGCTTTATTACCATCTAAAGGTCCAAGAGGAGATTTTTCTTCCCTTTTTGCTCATCTTAATTTCTGGACAAAATGATTTCTTACTTTGTGGAAAACCCATCTTTTACTTTCTCCCATTAAGGCCTATTCACATTATTTTCCTTCATAATTGAGAGTAACTCCGCAATACATTTTATCGTATGTAAAACGTAAGAATTTTAAAAACGCATATGTTTTCTCATGGGTCAGTTCAAAACGGTGTGTCATTTCCAAATATCTCCATGACTTTTTAGCCTAATTAAAATTTCTTCCGTTATGATTAGAACTATGTAATATTTTGGTGACTCGTAGAGGTACCTTATTGATGGAAACAGGGTTGCTTCACGACTATTTTGGGAATTTATTCCGCTCGAGGTGTAAGATATTATTTTCACGTGGAGGGGATCATGCCAAGTGAGATTGAACCCATGTGAGGTGAGATTAAATGAACCTCGGAAATGGAAGGTGGGGGGGGGGAGATTGAAATGAACATTGGAAAACTTGGAACGGTGGAGGGGGGTATTAGACTTGCACAAGTCTGGTAATGAATTCTGTTTAGACTTGCACAAGTCTGGTAATGAATTAAGTTTAGACTTGCACATAATGAGTCACCAAAGTGGAATTCTTCACTTCTTGATTTTTCCATCATTTGTGTGGAACAGCTGGAGAGTAGTGCATCATTACAAGTGTATGACAAAAGCCAGGTCTTGATTTGACTGATCAAATATATTTCTTGTCCGGAAACAGCAACAAGTCAATTGAATACGAGAAACCAGTGCCATACAGTTTCTGTCGGATACTCCTTTCTTCCTACTGATAAATATATCATGAAATAAAAATTTTCATTATTTTGCGGGGTCTGAATTTTCCATCAAATAAATTAATTTAATTAATCAAATACATGACAGATCTCACCAGTTTGAAATATCACTTGTCAAAGTGAGTGAATTTATTTTATTTCTTTGCCAGAAATTTTGTTCATTACCAGAAATTTTGTTCATTACCATTATTTAAGATGAACATGATGTTTCTTTGAATTGTCATTCCGAATTAACCATGACGTTCCTACTGCTTTCAATGTAAATGGGATTTTTAACGGGATATTCATTGTGAATGGCAAGAAATTGGATTTATTCTACATAAAACAATTTAAAAGGAGTTTGTGGGGGCGGTTGAAAGAATCTAAGTGACGCTTAAAATCTTTTTCTGTGCTGATTCAATTTCCGCATCATTTCTCAAAGTGCATTATTTTACACTCAAAATGTTAAAACTACTTCTGAAAACCAGGCTTAACACAGAATATGGCTGGTCCAGTTTTTGAGATTGGACTGGTAATGGACTCAACAAAATATTGAAGAAATTTACGGGGTCAGCCCGCTGAACACTGTTTTCTTCTTCCTAACATTAGTGCACCAGTGTTTTTCCTCAGAGACATTCATTTACACTTTCTTGGTTCATTTATTCTGAGAAGATGTTCCTGACAGGCAGCTTTATCAACCAGGGTCTTGACTCCCAATTTATTTTCTTACTTCATGAAAGCGAAAGCAGCTCAGGTCAGTCTAGTTTTCCTCAAAGTCGATCTTGCTGCTTTGTCTTTGCAGACAATGATTTATCCGACAGGTGCAGTTTTAAGTTAACCGAGCGTTCAAGGCTCATTCACACTGTGCCTTTTTTCTGGTTGCGACTGCGATTTGTTTTTGCTCAAAATGGGCTAGATAGGAGTTAGTGATGTTGTCGCAGTCGCATAGTGTGAACACTTGCATTGAGTCTTGTATAACCCATTTGTTTCAATAAGAAGAATTGAAGTCGCAATTAGAAAAAATCGCACAGTGTGAACGAGGCCTTACGTTTAGTTTACAGCCTTATTTTCTTGCTCAATTCTTAGCATCATCAAAACCAAGTATCATTAGTTTAGTCTGATCGATCTAATTCCCCTGGCCTCGTTGTACAAGAAAAACCTCTCTGTGTGAAAGATTAACTCAAAAGTCATAGAACTGATTGATTTATTTTAAGGTTTGAAATTAATCGGAATTATTTGAAAGTTTGTCAGAATTATGCAAAAATCTTTTGATTCGAAATATATGTACGTTTCTACTCATATTTTGTAGAAACATTTATTTATGAAGAAAAACGTTTTCTAAATCTGAAAACGTTTGTATGCACAGAATTACATAGTGGGGAGCCTCACTAGCCACAGGAGACCATTGATTTAAGCAATGACTCTCAGGTACAACTCTCCTGCCTTATGGTCCATCTAAGTACCGAGGTAACGGAGAGGATTAATTTAATTTAGATGCAGGTGGTCACTTTGCTAAACTCCCCGGGTTACTTGAATTACATAGCTTTATGTGGGAAAAGTGATCCATGTTCTGCTTTTATCTTTCAAATTGCATAAGAAAAAGAGGAAGCGGACAAAGGGCATTTAAGGTTTCATCACTTCTGGAAATGATAGCAAAATAACAAAGATGGATGTTCTTAGAAAATTCTCGCCCGAAATGTGACTTCCCATCAAGTTTTTCCTGCAAAATGAATGTCAAAATACCATGCCCTGATATTACATTTAAAATATGGTGGAATTAATTAAACCTCAGATTGTGTCCTACTTGCTGTGACACGACAAAAGATAATTAAACGAAAAGGGAGGCACAAATTATCTCCTGAAATTACAGGCCAAATAACGTGCACTTCACATTGCAACTAGTTATAGTTTTTTTTTTGTATGACACTGACTATTTTATATTTAGACTTCTTCAAACCTTTCCCACTTACTCGTTGCAAGCCTTGTTGTCACAGTCTGCTGCAGACAGGCGTTCTATCCAACTGCAGCTATCGGTTGTTTTTGAGTACTAATTGTGAGTAGTGTCAAAGGAACCATGACGAAAGATTTTAACGGGATGTTTTGTAACACGGCTTATTTAGAGAGCAATAAACTATGTATGAGTGCTACTCTCAAAAAGGCCTGGAGATTGGTGGATTCGGAACAAAGAAGTTGAAACGCAAATCTAAATTAGATATAATCGTCCATTGACATTTATGTAACATAGAGTTGTTCATTATGAAAGGAAATTAAAGTCAATATTAACAACAATTACCCAACAATTTCATTGATCTTCCAGTGTTCATTGTATTTTGAGCCTCTTGTGCCTGTAGTGTACAAACAACAATTTACTTCTGTGTTACATACAGAGCACATTTGATCTGAAGCAGAATTTTTTTAAAAGATTTCTCTTCCTTAACTACTTTGAATTGTTATTGGCATTCTGAAAATGAAATTTCTGTGAATCACTTTCGAGTGCAATGAAGTGGACTCCGTGGAAAAAATAATATTGAGTTGTTGAAAAAACACAGGGAAGTGAAATCAATAAACACTTCTAAGGAGGATGAGAGAAGCAGATTCCACTGCATTAAAATTGATTCTGATATTAAATACGAGATGACTTCTCCTGGTCGGTTCCACCTTCAAGGTCTTGTGCCTTGTTTATGATCGTGGGTCGGACATTATCCATATGTCATACTTCCAACTCCGACAGATGAAGTCTGAAGCACACAGCAATCCATGTTCAGTGTCAATCTGAACATATGTGGCATGTGTACGATTGAAAGAATTCTTTTTCCCTTGATGGGTTTTCTCATTTTTCATCTGTGGTACACTTTACTTTGAAGTGAGATTACAGAGTATGGTCTTATTAAGTATACCACAATACTGTCGTCATTGTGTTGTTTCTGTCTGGCAAACTTGGGATAATATCGAAAAACATTTTGGCAAGTAAGTTTTCTTGCAGTATTTTGTCAGAGTACTTTTGTCCACATCTCATTGAGAGATTGTAATTGATTTGGCCGAATTAAGACTATTTCTCTGTTGTTGTTAAAAAGGAATGGAACAAATGTGTCAATTTATACATTTCAGAAATGTCCTAATTATGAGTGTCTCATCGCCTAAAACCATCAAATGTTGCAAATTCCTTGATTTCATTTGAGAAGATTCACAACTTATGTGGTTATATTCAATTCCATTACCGTTGGACAAGAAAGGAAATTAATTCACCCAAATTCCTAATTTTGGAAAACACTTTAAGTGTACTCACAGATAATCTAAATCTGAAAAGGGAAACTCCTACATAGAAAATTCAATTTCCATTTCTGGTTTTTAGCTCCAGACAAAAATAGAGTACCCCAGCCATCAAACCGTTATTATTTCAAGATCGGAGCATCTTCTGGGACTGATTCCATTATGGTTGTAATTGAGTGTTGTTTCACTTTATTTGATTACAGTGTCTATGTACTAAAATAAGCCAATCCGTTTGTGGTAAATCAGCAATACTTAACCTCGTGAGTACACGGAGCAGGCTGATGTGTTGTGCCAAAGCAATTCTTAGGGCCTGTTTACACCAGTTGAGGAAATCAGCCCATAGACGCAATGTTATTTTTGGAATCAAATTTTCAGTGCAAATGTGTGACTGATGGCAGCATTGGGCTGTCATGCCTGAACAAGCCCCATTGCAATTGCATTGATTGTACTTACAGATAATGGTAGAGGGCCTTCTTTTTCAATGTTCATAACAGACATTTATGATTCCTTTCATTTCCTCTTCTGCAAACGTCAGCGTCAATGCTGTATGATGTTTACGACATAGCTCTCATTGAAATTATCGCATCTCATCACAGCATTGACTCTGCATTGACGCCGACACTAGGTGTAAACGGGCACTTTCGGTTTGTTCACACAACGAAGACGAGAGAAAAAAATGAGCACATTGATAACATGTCAATAATAATTTCACGTGAAAACATCCTCAACATTTGCAGAAATATGTTTCAGCCACCGTGAACGAGATTTCAAGCTGTACTGGAATGTATTCAAAGATATTAATATATTTTATACAGAGGAGTTCAGACAGCAATTAACATGTTCTTTTATAACGATTTGCTGGCTCATTTAGAGTCAGCGTAGTGATAGAAAGAGAGAGTCCATAGTATTTTAGGAATATGCCTTGGCACGTTTATGATACATAACCCAACTTTAAGCTGAAGTCAGTGGTGGGTATTTGTTTACACTGAACGCCATCATGACGTCATAATGTCATAATGATTACATTTAGCATTTGGCAACAGTCAGCCTGTTATGACTTTTCACGACGTCGCATATTTTATTCATTACACGAATTGACACAGACAAACCCGTCGTAAATAACAAGAAAATATGACGGTATTTTCATGTTCGCAAGCGATTCGCCCTAACGTCGTTTACTATGAACGGACCTTTACGCTTGTGAGACAAGGCCAAGGTTGTTCGTCTTGGTTTACGTAAGCAGCTACATCCACTTCAGGTTCTACTTTTAGGTTCCATTACGTTCAGATGATTTCATTCGACTTTGAGGAAGAGTTGGGGAGTCCGATGCTGTGACATGTGAACACTTTAGAACAGACTATATGTCTGAAATCTGAAGAGTGTAGTCATTTTTTATGATATGCGAAAAAAAAACGTTTCCATGTCCTTATTTAAATTAACACTTCGGTACCCTCTCTTTTTTCAACAAAACTTATCGTCATTTATTAAAGGGCATGTGAAGGCATTTTATAAATGAAGTACTAATCTGTGCATTGTTTCGTGGACCTGGGAAGTGAGAAGCCATATTTGCACCAATTGATGCCAAAAAATGTGAAATTGGAAACCAAGGGTATATGATGGTTACATTTCAAGGTTACAGGCTTTATTGGACTTGGTGAATTGAAAAAAAAAACACAGAGCTTAAATGAAGTTGGCAATGTTGGCATTCTTGTATTGCAAAGAGTTTGTGAAAAACTATATTACCAGACCATCTGTTGACAATCAGGTTGTTAAGCACCAGTGTAATACCTTGACTTTAAAGTAAAACGTTTTCTCGTCCCCAATATAGTACAAGGATCTGAAATACGGTTGTGAAGTTGTAGTTGCAGCCCAAAACCTCCACCAATGCTTGGGACACGTCTGCAAGTACGTGGATCCAAAAGCTTGTCTGTAGTGCTGATCTCTGTATAGTCAGCTGTAACATCCGAGGTGAATCTGAGGATCACACAGGCAAGAAAGCACACAAGGGATCCACCCTGGCTTTGAAACCCAGGACAGACGTCACCAGAAGTACAATACAGGGGCATCAGTGGCTCCACGAGAAGGACGTATGTATGTCCTTCAAAAGTTTTTCAAAATTTGTTTTTGAAAAGTTGCAGTAGTCATTGCAAAAATGAAAGAAAAGCATCTTTGGACAAGGACGTTTATCTTGAAGAGTTGAAGAAAAGATTTCTCTTCCGTGCAAGCGATGCAGAAATGCAATTGCATGAAACCCCATTACAATAAAACTCGTATTACTTTCTGATTTTGATTACAAATATGGAGAGAAAGTTCATGCAGTCTTATCTTTAATTTTCAGAAATAAGCTATGTATTTGATTACTACAGTTCAAATGAGTGCTTTCTCATTCTTTAGTATTCACCAGTAAGGGAACTCTCAAAGCAATCTAAAACAGTTACAGCTTTTTCCAATTAGCAAGAAAAACTGTAATCAGCAATAAAAGACCTCAAGGTTAAAGTAATGAAATAAAGTTTTCACGTTGCTGTGAGCATCAGTCTCGTGTTTCTTTCTTACGTAAAACGTCGTCTGCAAAACACATTGTGATCAAATTTCCTAATATCATAAAAGTAACAATAACAGTCAGCACATAGATGTCCATTTTATAGCCTATTGACAGCTTATTGCTATTCATTTGTGCTAGGTTATTCGTGTTCATTTGTGAGCCCTAGACATGCGATACGGTCCTTTATTAGTGCAATATACCTCACAAAAATTGCTGTCTGCTCGCAATAAGGAAGCAGTGATTATTTGTCCAAAGAAGAACATTATTTCGAAATTATACTCAATGTGGGAGCAATAAAGGGGTTATGCCTCACTATTGTGACTAGTATTTCATGTCTGAAAGTATGTAAGACAGACTTTTCCTTCATCCATAATTTGACATTTGATGCATTTTTGACAGATATTGTAGCAAAACTCATTGTAATGAAGGTGTGTTTCACCTTAAACTTAAACTTAAACTTTATTAAATTTATATAGCGCTCCTAGAGTAGTTCAACTTTCAGCAGCGCTTGGCATTATTTTTGTGGCTCAGGCACATCCTTCTGTTTCATTCCGTTATGAGGGGAGCCACCTCCTCCCAGATCAACTCCCTGGGAGCATACAGGACTGCCTCCTCATGCGGGGCTAGTCCTTGTGATAGATCCATGCGTTGGAAGGAAACCAAGAAGTCTGCGCACATTTCGGAGATCTTATATGAAACAGGACTTTCATGGATTAATCCAAAAACAAAAAACACAAAAACTACTGATGAAAATGTGGAAACCTCTTCCGACGTTACTTGTTACCGATTGCGCAGTGGAGGGACAATGTCGCGATTGAATGTCAAAAGGAATAGATTGTGTTTTGTGTCTGTCTGTCTGTGTCTCTGTGTGTGGATTCATATTTCATTTAAACCCTTGCAAACCGATTTTCATCTATTTCGTTGCTGTTTTACTGGTTCCACGGAAAAAATTTTGAAACACAAAAAACTCTCTGTGAAAAGTAGAAACTATTTTAGCAATGCGTTGTGTACATGTAGACATAATATCCTGATTTTTGTACTCGAATGAACCGGAATATTCCACGATGAATGTGGGGATTATGGAATCCACAGCTTCATCTGCTCAATTACTATCTCGCACTTGTCAATAAAATTCCGTTACAACGACAGATTTACGGATCGGTATATAAGCTACGGGTCCGGAATAATAAATGAACGCATCGTTAAACACAATCATACAGCAATCAAAGCGCCAATAAAAACTAATAATATGTTTACATTGATTGCCAGTTTGTTTACAAGAAGAGCTCTAAAAGTGACTTTTATTTGTGAACTTTCAGATAAATTTATATGGCAGGTTATCTTTGATTTAAAAATATGTATCTGAGAAATACATGGAAATCATGAACCAAAATTCCATGAAGAAAACACAGATATTTAACGACCACGTACGAATTACAAGGCAAGGTAATGTTTTCACTCGTGTGTGTGTGTGTGTGTGTGATTTTGTTCATTCCATCTTGGCCCTGACAACCCAGACCATGAGCTGTTGACCTACTTCTGGACCAAAACTGTTGAACTGCCTTCCGGGCCCATGGCCTAGTAGTACTATAAACTTCTGACCTGCTCTCCAACCGCCAGGACCATGAATTGTATACTCCCGGACTAAGGGTAGTCTAGAATGATCATAGGGTCGGGGGCCATGGTCGGTTGCTTAATAATGTTGATAGGAGGGCCTTCTTGTTATAGAGCTGTTCGAAAGTTAACAAAATTCAGACTGACTGTAATGTAAAAGATGTTACATTGGACTTCACAAACTCTGTGATTTCTCCATTCTGTCAATACATGTTTCGCACTTGTTCCAGGTAAAAGACCGAGAGATTTTCTTTTGAAAACATTGCAATGGATATGTCATGTGCATATATAAATAAGGACAGGGTTATTTCATACTCTACGTGCTATTATATTTCAGCTACAAATTTCCATCCAGTGAAAGAATTGACCGGTTAGGCATAAAATTGATGTTACTCATTGTTCTAGAATCCGTCCATCTTGGATTCAAATATTGAAGAGGGCCCGTGGCCTTGTTAGTAGTGTGTTTGAGGCTATTTTTGCCTCAGTTGGTGCCTTTTCCTCCATTAAGTCGGTAACACTGTCAGTGCAGCGACACCACCGTACTTGTCACGTTATCCTTACCTACTAATTCAATTCCATCATGTTTTGAAGGACAAAAAACCAGAGGGGCTTGCAGGCAATCGGAATTACTTAGAAGGTCCTTTTGTACGCAGAAAAGTCCACTCATTTGTTACAATCGAATTGAACAAATTGCCCTCAGGTACTCCTGAAAGTTGCCCATTGGTTTTATGGATTATTTCTTCCGAAGACTAATGCGTGCAGAAATGTAATTGGGCCTTTTCATTGTGACCTGCTTATTACTGATCTCTTTTTTTTTGCATTAACTAAGCACGAGAATGTGTTAATAATAATGTAAAAATACAGAAATGTGCTATTTTTCTGAGGTTTAGGTTTGTACTATAAAACAATAAAAATATGGTCAAATAGGTCAACGTTTAATGGCGGAAAATATGGACCTGTTAAACATACATTGCTTCCAGCTTGAACTAAGAGCATACAACTATAGTCTATACTGAATGTATTCTTATTGTCTGATCTTCTTTGACAGGGTCAAAGGAAGTGCAAATCAGACTTCTGCGAAGCAGTCATCTTTTATACTATCTTGATTTTATGTCTCAGCAGGAAATAAGACAGGATTGAGTAATCCTGATAAAATATCGATTGCGTTATCTTTATTACCAGCCAATATTTTGTTGACTTGCTACTCAATTGCTCGAATAATATAGAAGCAAATAGTTCTTTATTGTCCTTCATTCGATGGTTGTCAAGCCAAAAATACATTTATGAGAAATCATATGTCAATAAGACTGAAAAATTACAGGCAATTCATTTCAAACATAACCAATAGGCATTGATCAAACAGATGAATTACAAATTAATGGTTTGATAATACAAACAATAAATAAATATTTGAGATGAAGGTTCACGTGGATATTTGGAAACATATGTTCATACAGTTAGACAAATTTCAAAATAGCCTCTCTTCCTAACCATCCTAACCACTAGAATTTTTTCCTAATTTTTTCATTCAGTGACATTTTTTAATTAAAAGGAATGCTGTATATGAACCCACTACCTCTTGTGTAAGAGATATAGATGCTACTTCTGTGCCAAGAAGACACAGGTAACAGAGAGGCTCCATAGACTGATCCAGATTCAAGCTTCAGTGATTTATCAGATTCCCTGAATTTGCTGAATTCACTGAATTCAGTGGCAATAATACTTCATTTAGAGAAAACTTCGATGACCTCACGAAAACCCTACTGGGTAAAACTCCCTACGGTTGATTGCAGAGAGTATCTCTTTCAAATTGGCCAAAATGACCATAAATATGCAAATTAGCCATTGGCCACTAGCTGAAAGTCTTTCACTTCATGCTGAATTCTCTTTCACTTTCTTGCTCATTTTCTCTTTTGTCTATTCTTTCCCAACCATGTCTCCCATTCCCGCAGGTGAGGAAATCGGCCCATAGACGCAATGTTATTTTTGGAATCAAATTTCCAGTGCAAATGTGTGACTGATGGCA
>JBCAUG010634904.1:0-14028 GCA_038406175.1 Haplosyllis leylae | reverse complement strand
TTATATTCAGGACACATAGAACCATGGTGGTTTTATTTGATCATTCAGATTTAAAGCTGCAAAATTACATCATCTGCCTCAGTTAAATGAGGGTCATATTGGCCATTGCGGTAAGATTCTAAGCAATAAACAGGGGACATAATCAAACGCACCCGATACGAATATCAAGTGCTTCGACCGAACTCAAAACGAGGCGCACCTCGACAAAATGGCGGCGCAGGACGAAGGTGAGTTGAAAAATAGAACCCAATTTTCCAAATTGTAACGTTATCGTAATAAAATTTAAAAAAAGCTCTCCGCAGTTCTCTAGGTAAATATTGAGCACATTACTTGGCATAGAAATGTCACCTATTAATCCGTGGAATTTCTTGTAAAATGGTGTCTCCTTGCGAACGCATTTTTGACTGCTGACAAAATTTGTTTCATATGACGGCCTGCGTTCGGAATTTCATGTAACTTACCCATTCTTAAGTGCGCATTTTCATAATTAAAATAGTTTTACGTACTAAATTACATTATGCTTCAGTCCCGTTGTTATTTCTTCACATTGTCTTTCCCATTTGCCCATCTGTCAAATTCAAGGTTAACCTAAACTGTCATCTTTATTTTTCATAGATGCCGACGCCGTCAAAGCTCGTGAAGAAGCAGTGTCAGGGTTGCTTGATTTATCGAGTAAGTTAGCTTGTAATGTAATATTACGTTGTTAGTTTCACTGCAGTTTTTTTGTAACGCATGTGCCCGTGATTAATCATGATGTTCGTCACATTGTCCTTGCTATTGTAAGGTGTATTCATTGACATTTATCTTCGACAGATCCTGGAAATTACAGCGCTGATAGCGAGGTGGACTTCCCACTGTTGAACAGACAGGATGTCAAATTAGCCACAGGTGAACCATCCCAGAACAGTACAGAAGCAGGCATCATCTCCACTTCAGCCACGACTTTCAGTGGGAGCGACCAAGTTGACTCCAGTGATTCGGGGCTCCC
The DNA here is from genome assembly GCA_038406175.1 of Haplosyllis leylae. NCBI lineage: Eukaryota > Metazoa > Annelida > Polychaeta > Phyllodocida > Syllidae > Haplosyllis > Haplosyllis leylae. Next base: position 13,040 of record JBCAUG010634904.1, on the reverse strand, counting down.
TACTAACTCTCCCCAACTGCAAGTTCCCAGTTCTACAACGGATAATGAAGCTGCAATAATTAACTTTACAACTGCCCTCACACCTCTGACGAATGTAGTCAGACCCACAGTTCGCCCGGTGATGCATACACAAGACTGTACTACATCAACCACGAATTCCGTGTCGGGTGCAGTGACACCACAACAGATGCGACAAAGCCGATGCGATGTGACCCTTTCCTCCATTCCTTCCCATCCACAGGAAAAACTGCTTGAGATTGTTGACACGGCTAACGGAAGGAAACTGCGGCTGCTCATTGATCAGAGTCTTCAGAAAAGAACACCGATTAAATTTGGGTGAGTTCCCTTGTTCATATGCAGGCAACGTACGTGTATCTGTCCTTTAGCTGTGACGCATTTCGATGTTTACTGCAACTTCATCACTGATGCTGTGTTCTCACATTTTCAGAAAGCCAGGTGCATCCGTTTCTGGTAATTTGATACTAAATACATTTTCCAAGTGTTTACTTCTTTTAATAGCATTTAAGTTTTCTGTTTTCACATGTGGTACGGCGAGCTGATAATTTATTGACGAGTTTTAATCGACTAATACTAACAATATTAGAAGTGTAAAAATGTAGTTCATTTTGCAGATTTCCTCGGCATCTGATATCTGATGTTCACTCACGTACACTTGATATGTTTACTTTTCAAGAATTGTTTAAGTCGTGCTTTCCTTTTCCAGAAATGCTAACGGATGACCAACATGATAACACTTCAACTAGTGCAGCTGTTGACGGCGCTGCAGATGAGAAAAGTAGTAAGCCCCAGAAAAGAGGAGATGCCCCTGTCAAGACGGTTGCAGACAGTACTTCTCCGGCCAAGAGAAGTCGAAGTTCTTCACCACGACACTCAGCAGTTGCATCGTCTCGCAAGCAGGTAACTCCGTCTAAGTGTAAGTCTGCTGCCAAACAACATCCAGGGGAGAAAAGTGCCACAAAATCTCCGGCGAAGCACGTAGAGTCCGTGACAACTCCCAAGAAAAGTGAACGCACACCGAACAAGAAGGTAAGAGATGAAACACTTTCCCCGGATGCTTTGTTGCTCTTGGGCGACGGGGGAGACGGTACAGATTCTGGACTAGAATCAGACTCCAGTGGTCCTTTCGCTCCAAAAGGTGGCAGGCGAAAAAAGAACATTCTTCATGACAGTGACAGCGAAGACACCATTCTAACAACTTCCGACTCGAGTCCAGTTCTAGGGAACAAACACAATGCGGAGCAACCTCCCAGTCCTGCTTCCCCACCACCTGATCCAAACAAGAGCGAAGACAAGAAGGACACGCACATCGATGCAGAAAGGACAGATGAACCAAATGGTACACTGAGTGACAAGACTGGATGCAACAAGAAAGAGAAGTCGAAAGACAAAGATAACGCAACTCGTAATGGATCTGAAACAAATGACGCAAATCGTAGTCCGTCTAAAACCGATGACGCAACTCGTAGTCCATCAAAAGGCCGTGACGTAATTGGTAAAAACTCTACTGAGAAGGACGCAGATCCTGCACTGTTCACCCCCAGGAAAGAAGACGAGGACAAGGTAGAAGATTCGACAGAAGTCGAAGATACGTCCGCCAAATCTGACCAGGCTACCATGGGAGACAGTGAAATGGCTGACATTACGAGTGATACTGGAATATCAGATACGACTGGAACATCAGATACGGCTTCAGCACTTGAACAGAGCGTAAGCCAGGGGAAGATAGACGAAGCCGTGGTGGTTTCCCTTCTCAAGCAAGTAACAAAAAATCCTGAGCATCTGGACAAGATGAACACCCTCGTGCACGGCCTTGATCATATAATTGACAAAATAAGGGTTCCTCCCACGACCATCCGCATGCCGATTCCACCGTATTTAATAAAGAAGGAACCCGGTACATGTGCAGACCGTCCAATCACGATAGATGATTCACCACCATCGAAACCTGTGAAGAATGACATGCCAGTCGACCCAACAAAAATAAAGAAAGAACCCACACCAGAAAAACCAATACTTGAGCCATTCACATCGACAGAAGAGAAAGTTAAGGACGATAACGAAAAGGTTGAGGCGCACATCGAGGAAAATGAAGGAGAGTTAGATACTGGACTTAATTTGGAAACGGAAGCCGGTGACTTGGCTGCAGAGGTTGGAGACGGTAACGAGAGTGTCTTGGGAGAGAGTGAAATTAGTGAACTGAGTGCTGTGTGTCAAGTTCCAGATAACACCCATTCGCAAAGTTCGGGCCCTAGTAAGCCAAAGGCCAAACGTAACTTAGCTGATCAGGTCGACTCTGTCGCAAAGAAACCCAAGTATTCCGAAGAGCAGGATACAAACATGATGCGTCTTCACCTTGGCGAAGAGGAAGTGCAAATTTCCGACCTGAAGGCCTTCATGAAGACACCGTCCAAGCGGAGTGCAGTAAGATCCGCCCCCATCTCTACCTCAACGCCTTCGCCAGGCAGGTCGGCTTGCGGTTCACCCCTGGCTGGAAATACTCAATTTGGCAGGTTGCCTTTACAAGAGCAGGAGAAAGTCCTTGAGGAGATGGTGCAAGTCACTGGTCAGAAACAGCGTCTTATTGATGCAGCTGTTGGACTTCTGAGTATAAAGAAAAAGTCTGGGAATTCTGAACTGTTGCTGAAACAACTGCTTCGTCTTCACTCGCGAAAAATTGTTGGAGAACTTCCAGAATATGAGGTGAACGAAAGCTTATTCCGGTGCCTGTCCTTCGTAGTGGACGCGGACTTGGAGGATCAGCCGACTCGTGTGAGAATCATAGACTTTATTGCGGACTGGACGACGAGTTTCAGTCGGGTAAGATACTTTTGTAACTCCTTACATTATTCCAGTGGTTACAAGGATGAAAGCCTGTTTTACAACGCAATTCGATAAATCGTAACGCAACTCGAGGGAATTTCAGTCTCCGATAATTTTTCTTCACAGTTTAGTAATTCATGTAATTATGTGACAGAAATGGATAAATCATAACGCAAGTCGATGGAATTTCCCTGTCAGATAATTTCTCTGTACAGTTTACTAATTAATGTAATTATTTTACAGAAATGGATGGAACGAGAGTTAGCTCGTACAAACACGAACTATTACAAGTACTTGGCGCATATGGTTCAAGCGGAGACGAAGCCTGATGGCATAATGCTGCTGATGATTTCGACGTTCCTGGGACGCAAGATCACAGTATTCTCCTGTGATCAAAAAATGGTGTATAAGTGGGAGTCGGATTCGTCAATGAAGGACGACATCTTTCTGGTGTACCTGGGCGATGGTTCCTTTGCACGCACTAAAGTAGGTACTGTATTTCACGCTTCCTTTTATTCGATTTAAATCAGTTTCACCTCGAGCTGCGTCGTTCTGTTTCTTAAAATTCAATCCGTACAATACTGTTTTCCATTTCAATAATTTCCAGCTCAACGTGCGTCCTGCTGTTTGTTTAACTTTAACCCTTACTATTATTTATTCCAGATGATAACCGATCAATTGCTCCTGTCGAAGGCAATAAAGAGCGTACGATAGCTAACCCTGTCAGAAGTTCTTCACGCCGTCAATCAGTTTCGTGTGCACTTCAAATGGCACCACCAGTTCTTGAAAGCTTGTCTGCACGCACATCGACTGGGCCTGTCTCCCCGGTTGCCAGCACACCACCTTCGTCTCCAGGAGCTCCGGGCTCACCGATTCATCAAGTAAGTGATGTTGCTGGCACATCAAAAGAGGTAGTGGATGCAACATCTGAGGAGGTAATCGGAGATCAGCCTGATACATATGCTTTTGTAGACTGTAACCCTCACTTGCCTGCCGAAAATGGTGCCGACACGTCTGCAACATCAACGCCGTTACCTAGAAAGGCAGACAGTGATGATGATAACAGCCAGGAAGGTATCTCCAAGTGGTACTACTGCTCTACTGCTAGATGCAACAAAAAATACCTAACTGCGCAAGGGTTAAATGGTCACCTCAAGAAAGAACATAACATCATGCTCGTTCACCAGTGCACGCATGTAGACTGTGACGAGAAGTTTGAAAATAAACGGCAGTTGGACAGACATGCAAAACGTCATGCAGTGAAGGATACACGTTGCTCTTTTGTAGAGTGCGGCTACACATCCGAAAGGCCATTCGATGTTCGCCGCCATCAGAAAACATGCATCCATAACCCTTTAAACCATTTTAGGTGTTTAAAATGTAAAGATAAAGTGTACGGGAGCCACGACAACTTGTTGAAGCACATGATCTCCTTTCATAAAGCGAAAGGGGAATTTATGTGCGATGCTTGCCAAGTGGTGATGACAACGCAAGCTGGTGTTGACATGCATCTCAAGAATAGCAAGAAGTGCCGCAAGAAGCTTGCCGAAAACGACGTGTGAAGATTAACATTACCATTGACCTTCAACAAGGCGTCAGGATTAAGAGTTGTGTCCCTCGATTCCAGTGAAAGTGAAGACTTGGTGTAATACTTCCATATTTATATGTACAGACATTCAGTTTGTGTTCAGTGCAAGCGATGCACTTATTGCTTTCCGATCAGTCTTGTAGAATTGTGATTATGTCACTTCGTAGATTTAGAATGTGTGTATGTTGTAATGCATCTTTATAGAAGTAATTTTCGTTGGGTATCTATGTACACTTTTGTTAAACCATTTGTCTTCGTTTTCAGTTTACTTTTGTGTAACGCAATTCAGCACCGAATCATGTTAAGATTTCTTTTTGTAACGCACCTCGACAGATGTGAATGTTATGTTACATGTACACCTTTGTGGATTAGCGAGAAACTAAGTCTAACAGTGGCTGTCATATAGTGCCGTTTTTTAACGCACCTCGACGGATGTCGATTGTTTATTAATTGTACAACTTTCTTCATTATTGAGACACTTAGTCTAAATGTTCGTGTGATATGGTCTTATGTTGTAACGCACATCGACGGATGTCTATTGTTTAATAAGTGTATACCTTTCTTCATTATTGAGACACTTAGTCTAAATGTTCGTGTCATATGCTGTAATTTTGTAACGCACATCGACGGATGTTGATTATATTGTACACTTTAAGTAAGTTGAACAGTTTTACATTTCTCCATTTGCTTCAGTGGATATCTACAGGTGTCGTTGAAGTTGCAACGCAACTCGATGAAACAGCTTAATTATGTATTTGTGTGACAGGACATCGAGTAACAATAGCCTGTTGGAAATTACCGATTTTTGGTACACGTTTGTGGAAAATGTGCATGGGTATAAGATATTGTTCTTCATGTATAAGTTGTCAGTTACTTTCATATGTGCTTAAAATTATTACGTATTTTTCTTATCACTACTCCAGTAACTTGTCTACGAGACACAGAAACGTTTTGGCAAAGGCCATACTTTATAGACATTGCTTGGTTAAGATACGGATCACAGAGAAGTTTTGCAAAGATTAAAATGTACTCACTTCGGGCTTTCTTGTTCGTAGAATTTGAAATCATGTTATTGTGGACATTTGATTACATTTAATTGGACAGACAGAGATGATTGCAAATCATAGACTGTAAAATTGTAACGTTTGCAAGCAAGTCGACGAATAAACATTGTTCTTATTTCAGAGTTGAATAACGGTTTTTTTGTTCTTTGCTGTTAATTGAATCACACCATTTCTTCATCAAAATTTAACCAATTGGCGTCATCATTAACAAAAGCATCGAGTCCACGAGCTGCAAAGCCTTGCCTAGTTTCAGGAAGTATTAATTGTTCGTTAACTTTGTAATGCAATTGCCGAATGCCTTGCACACCACGCAAAGGAGCGTTTCCCATTGTAATATCTTCTTTCCGTCGGCGTGAAGACGGATTGTGCATGTCTATGTTGTCGAAGAAATGGTCTTTGAAGAATTCATTACGGTCTTCTTGCGCTAGCGATTCTTCCCAAGGCAGAACAATTTGTACCGGGTACTTCCTTTTGCTCGAAGTGTAGTAATGAAACCCTCTGGAAATGTGACAAGGACAAATATAAACGCATTTGAAATACGGTTATGGGATATACATTAAAACGTGTATAATGAATTTTGCGACGGGTAACGAACTAAATTTCAACTCACTTGTTTGGGTCATTCTTGAAGCGATTTAACATACAAACTTTGGAAAGTAGTCTTCCAACATTTGCAGCTTTGGGCGTACCGAGATTTTCCTTGTCTAATGATACCAAGTCCGAGAAGAAGCTTTCGTTTGTTAGTGTGGATACGCTTCGTTGATTATAGGTTCCTTTCCTGGACAATCCATACAATTGAATTCTTGTGCAAATATTTTGCAAAATGGCTTCATATGTTACATTGGATATTCCCTTAATGTGGGACCCTTCGGGAGCCGGAAAACTGTCAAAGTCTACGTCTTGCGTCAATAATTCGTGCATGTCTACAAGACCTTCGATGCGGTACGTCGCAGTTATGCCCCTTTGATCACAGCACATGTACCACTTGCGTACAGTGTTAACAAAGTCGGCCTCCCTCATATCCCCATTTTGTCTCATTTGCTCTTCAACTGCATGGCTGAAGAATCGCTTCGAGTAAACAACATTTTGGCAATCAATATTGTCATAGACAATTGAGCGACTCAAAATCTCGGGGTTCCTGTCTGCGACTTGTTTCCAAGCTTGTGAATTGGCCAGCCCAATGCCATCGTTCCGCGTGCACGCACTTCGAAGGTTTCCCAACATATGGCTCGCATCCAGAGTTCGGCTTTCATTTTGCTGCCTCTGGAAACTGTACTCTGGTATTGAATATGACTCGTACACTCTTTCTGAAACCGGCAATTTGTACACCATCTCAACATTGCTTCGAAGCATGAAGTCGATCTTGTTATTTATGTGTAAAGCATTCGCGACAGGAACACGAAGACACATTACCGGATAAAAGTCCTGCATAATAACTTTACGAGCCAAATTTTTCAGGGAATCCATTACCGGAGCGTCCTTTGGAATCTCACTTGGGACATTCAATAACTCTGTTGACCCGAAAGCTGAAACTATGCTGTTGATCATCTCACCCTTTTTCATTTTATGTGTAATCCATGCTCTCTGAGTGTAGTGCCGTAGGATAGAAGCGATAATTTTCAGGTCGGGTATGGTTGCTAACTTGGACAGATTTTCGGCATTTTTCAAGACCCTAGAGTACAAGTCACATTCAGTAAGTGCTACCCACAGATCGTTTCGTTCAGAAAGTTCATTTTTAATGTCCCGTAAAATATTTATGCCTTCATCATTTAAGTAACGCCCTAGCACCAAATCTGGCAGTTCCTCTTCGCCCAGTTCGTCGCTCATGTATATGATAGTTTTCTGCAAGTCCACAGGCAAAAGAGGGAGCATGTTCTTCTCTTCTGCACGCAGACCGACAACAGTTGAATTTGTATTCCTAGCAGATGTTGGATCTGGCGTGCTGTCCATCCACAAAGTGCTGACAAGTGGAATAGATGCAATGTATTCCATGAAGCCTCTGGAAGATAAACTTCCACCGCGACTCGACAGTTCCAAACTTCGTGTTAACGCATCTCGTACAATTTCTATATTTCCAACGCACGTCGAACCACCAGGGAAGTAAGGATGGAAACGGATGAGATCACACTCTGCAGACGAGACACCACACGCATCACAAATGAGATTGAGAATATTCGATTTTGATTTGCGTTTAACGACCTCCCAGCTTTTTTTCTGCAACTGGAGAAGAGTTAAAGGATTTCCTGCACAATCTTCGAATACAATTTTAGCCCACTGCCCATCATATACTTCACTCAAAATGGGTATTCCTCTTTGGGACAATTCATTGCGACAAATGTCCACAAGATAGCGAAGCTGATTGACAGACATAGCAGGACCTTTCATAATGTAAGCCATCGGACCACAGTTCGACTTCCCTGGTTGGAAAATGCGGTCAGAGTCATTCAGCATAAATACACCGACTTCACTGGCTTCATTTCTGCATGTAGAGTGCAAATCAGTGAGGATAGTTTCCGCTTCGGTGGAGAGGTCACATGAATCTAAATTCAGTTGATCAAATGTGTACTCTTCATTATGCAGAACAGGAATCATTGTGTACGGTGAAAGTTCATCATGAAGTGTAAGATCTGTGTGACTTGCATAAACAGACTGCACTTCTGCAACAAATGTTGAGTTGGTTCTGACAAACGATTTCAAATCAAGACGCAATTCCTTCGTGGTGGTATGCAGCCTTGTTGGCACATTGACTTTTTCCTCACCGTACAAGATTTCACCCAAGTGAAACATCTTGTCAAATAACTGTTGGTCGAATCGCACATGGATTAAAGTGGAGCTCTTTGGTGTCCATGACACATACCAAAGTTCTTCTACTCCCATTACTGCCATTTCCATGAGAACCTGACCAACGTAATATGTTGGTAGTTCATAGTGAGGATTGTCGCAAACTCCATTTTCCCCATAAGGACATTTTATTTCAATGCCGACAGCGTTGGAATCTTTGTGTTGAAACTTGTACGGGCATGCGTCTCCTCCCATTGTGCATTTCACTAGTCCGTCAGGGGATACAGCAAACAACTTTTCTCTTTTCACAGAATCCATGAAATATGTGCCAACTTCGAGGAATTGATGGCATACCGGTTTCAAGGCAGGAAGGAAAAGTGAGACTATTGTAGCTACAGCATTTATTTCATTTTCTTTTCCATAATCAAATTTTGCTTGCAAGTCGTCCGGAACTGCTAGAGCTTGTCTTCCTTTTACTTTCTCGTAATGGTGTTCTTTTTGTTCCTTCAAACTTCGCAAACCCAGTGCACTATGTACTGTACTACCTGTAATCCGTGCCAAGTCTCGAAGCTTCATCCACATGTCTGATCCCTGCTTAACAAGGTGTGTATTAGTACTCAAGTCTGTGTGAAGACTTACTAATTCAGGAGGCAGTAGTCTGTAGTAGTTCTTCTGGTTTGAAACATTGACGGTCAAACCTGTAGCAACCAATTGACCACCGCCCGCGCATTCCGCAACACATGCAACAATGCTGTTAACGAAATCCAATGATCTTTTGATTGCATTTGAACAAACATTTATGCGAGCATTCACTTTACTCAGCCCATATTTGAATCTCTCCAGCCCTTCAGGGTGGTTTTCCGACATTTTAATCAGGCGGTCACGCAATACGTTTTGCTCCTTCACTTTTATACGCAACCTCTTTATTCGGCGTGAGATATCGTGCCACAACTTACGAAGATCTTCGATGCGTTTGCATTTTTCAAAGTCGTTCGTGACTTTGGTCGAAATGCGTTGGGCAAGTTTTAACTGTGTATCGAGTTGCGCCAGTGATAGCTGCACTGAAGGAGGGCCTTCTAATCCCCACAGATTTATGTCTCCCTTGTCACGGCCACACACACCTGTACCAACACTTTTTCCGTCAAATGTTAGAGTCACTTCACAACCGTCCGAAGCTTTATCTTGGAATTCGTCAAGAGTGCTTTTAATAATTCCTGGTGGTACATGTTTGGGTATGTAACCATCACTTTTCCTTAACAAACTTTCAGAAGGAACTGCGAAGTTGAATTTGGAATTAACCGGGTCGTAATGTCCTCTTGTAGTTTCATTTTGTACGATTTGCCACAAATTTTTCGGCCCTGAGAAAGCCTTGATGACTGTGCTTCCGCAGAGAGTGTACAGGAAGCGCCAGAAAGATAGACTCAATGGTGGATAGTGCATACCTGTAGTACTTGATAGGTTGCAAAATCGACCCAGATCAAAAGCGAGAGACAATGCTATGTTTTCAGGATTCAATTTGCCGTTTGCTATTACTTGACAAAGTACCACAAAATCTTCTAACTTGCCACCATTTTCCAAATTTCTAAGAAGGTCTTTAAGTATTTTCAAAATATCATATTCAGCATGATCCTGTGCAGTGCGGATAGTGACCCCCAAATGGGACTGAGTTGTTTCATCCTGCACATCAAACTGTGACGTTTGATTTAGATTTCCTTGGTTGTCAATAGGCAAATTTGGTGATTCATCGAACTGCGTAATGAAATTGGTGTTCAGTATATCTTGGGAGACATCAGTTGGTATATTCTCTCGAATTGCGTCACTGAAATCACTGATATTACGAGTTGCGTTATGAAGATCCCTATCTCCTGAAGTGTCATTGGGTATATGAGTACACTCAGGGAGAAATGATACGGTCCTACGGGTGGCGGTGATGCCAGGTGTACATTCTGCATTTCTAACGGGCGACACTTGTGCAGAACGAAAGTGCATACTAACATCACGCGGTTCTTCATGAACTACTTTGACATTGTGACTGAACTTGATACGGCCACAATTTGGGTTGAATTTAGAGTTCTGATAGAACCTTTTCGATTTCTTTCCAGTTGTAAGTTTCTTCCGCTTGTTAGCTTTGAGCATATGAAACATTGACGGATCCATGATCAATTTATCTGAAAGAAATAAGCAAACACTGGTTTGAGTGTATGTTATGAAATTTATTGACGTTTACATTTTATCCAGACGAGTGTACATGTATTTCAGCGTAACTTTGTAGATCCTCATTAACAGGACTCCGAAATTCTTAATGGTTTTCTCACATGGCCCAGAAAGACAGTGGTCGAGGGAAACTTGAATGAAGTACTCAATGTCCGAAATGAGCAAGTAAATTTCATGTTGCTTGAAGAAAGCTATTTGATGAATGAATCTTCGGTTTGAAGCACAAACATAGTGCTTAACGACTTCGTAGCATGTAGACATACAAAATTTACGGAGGGAATTTAAGGTGCATGTCAGAATGCGGTCGCATCGAAGTAAATCGCTAAATTCCGTTTGGGCTGTGACAAGATCTTGTATTACTGGCAGAACGGATTTCAATTCTCTCATTATAGTTCTAACTTTGAGGGACGGTTCTGAAGGGAAGTTGTACTCGAATGAAATGTCTTCATCTAGGCTGCAGTCAAAAATGGAGCACTGACTGTGCGGAGATGACAGAATATTGTAAATGGTTTGCCGCTGAGACATAAATTGTCGTAGTTCGTCTGCAGATGTGTAAGGTTTGGTATATATGTCCCCATTCATGACATCTCTCCAAACCTCCGCGTAACTTGGAGGCGGATTTACTGGAGTTAAAATGCACTTCTGTAAATTAAAAGTTGACAAGTAATTTGCAAATTGTACTGAATACACTTTTATTACCACTGAAATAGCATTTGCACATCGTACAAGTTAGGCTTCACAACCAATGTTTCACTTTAAAAACAGATAAAAAAACCTTTGCACTTATAAATAGCACATATACCTTGTTCCTTTTACACAGCCGATACACACGCAAAAGCTTCACAGTTTCACAGTCTGACAATAAAGAAAACATCACTTCGTAAAGATTACAGGAACCATAACATTTCAACATCTGTCATACATGTAATACGAACAATATAATGCACTGACTGAACAATGCGTTTCAAAAATTACACGAACAATTCGGAATGTGATAAGTAATGTAACGCATCTCGTGAACTAACAGGAATACATGTAGCAAACAATGAAAATAATACTGAAAATTAATCACAGATCATACATAAACAAACATGAGAAGCATTCAATAAAATGCAAAATAAGGCTTCGTAAAAATGATTTGAAAGTTTAAAAAGTCTCCATAAAATAACTTTTCAATAGTTCAAATGTTGACAATGATGCTGATCACTAAACTCGCAATTGAGCTTCAGGCACCGGGTGCTGATCCTTCTGATGAAATGAGATGGACGTTTTGGAGCTGAAGAATGCATTGCACTTCGAACAAAGGAAAGCCTGCATACACCCATGTTGGGCGAACTGATGATTGACATTAATTCCGATGTTCAGGCAGAAGATGCCACACTGGGCACAGTGTGCCATCTCATCTATCAGAGCCTGGGTCCAATACGCCTGGACATCAGGGGAGGCCTTACACCAGGGATGCCGTGTACCAAATGCTTCGACACAAATGTAGCCACACTTGTCGCAGATGTTTCGTAGTGTAGAATACGTTGACCACTCAGTCTGTGTAGCGGCATCACATCTGGGGAAAAATGAACCCAAAACAAACTAAGTACAGTTGAAAGAAAAACGCAAAATGTGAAACACAAAGGATGAAGAAAAAAGCAAATTGGCTAAGCGTGGAAACATGTAGAAATGTAAATTCACGAGAATACTTTTACAAAAAAAATACAAATAAGCAAGACTATTTACCGAACGTTGGCAAAGCCTGGGGGAGGATTCTGAGCGGCTTGACGAAACAGAAACTGTCGTGACATGTCCATCTAACTGAAACCAAAAATATGGAAATTCACAACGAGGAAAACCGAGGACGTGCACAACGATGCGAATTAAGAGATGTCAAAATGTTATCAAATTGCGTTATTAAAATATAGTGCACATTACGAGGTAGTCATCTTACATGAATGAAACTGAAAATGATAGCTTGTCGAGATGCGTTGCAAAAAGAGACTACGAAAAGGAAAGCACCACACAGTTGACAATAGTTAACATTTAAATAGCTCCTGGAAATAATTATGAGGAAAGGAATACATACACAAAGCAACACGCAGTACAGGTAAACGCAGGGCGAAAGCAGGAAAGTCCGAAAACACAGACCTGAAAGAGAATTTAGCATTGAGTATTTACACAAAAACCCCTATTATCGACCACAAATGGCACGCGGTTCGAGCGGGAAGAACAAATGTGACAAATGGATAACTTGTACTGCCAAAAATGAAATTTGGACTCCGCAGTTCTCTACCTTTACACTTTAGTACAAAGTTGGCCGAAAAATATTAACAGTTGGGCCGAACAGCATTGCACAAAACAGAGTCTGCTTCACGACGCATTGAAGCCTTACCTTTTCAATGGTAAACCTACTGCTGGGCGCGCCTCGAAAAAAACGCGGGACGATTTCTTGGTGCGTCAGTTTATGTCCCCTGTCAAGGTGTGCATCATTGTTGCGCATAGCTTTTGAATATTTGTATTTTGCATGTATTTTTATCCCCTCACCGTTGAGAGGGGTTGTTCGA
>JBCAUG010634903.1:0-28673 GCA_038406175.1 Haplosyllis leylae | reverse complement strand
CAAATACAGTTTGTGCATGTAAAATACAGTCTATAATTGACAGATCATGTTGCTCTTATCTATTTGTTGCAGCACACCACAGCACATGTCAGAGCTACTGGGACAAAATATAGAACTGTTGACTGTTGAACACACTGGTACAAAAGTCTGACTTAGACGAAAAATCCGTGTTCTGACAATTATTAGTATGATTTATAAATAACGAAGCCCCTATGACATTAAATTTTGCCATGATACTCCATGTGGTAATATAAGTTACAAGTACAAAGAAGTACAGCATTTGTTTTTAGCAAGCAGGTGGTCAAACTAGGAGTTCGTAATTGTTTACTATTTAAGAGTTTTTTTCTTTTCTTTTGTGAGTAGAGTATTATTGTATGAATTATTAGTCTCCACACGTGGACTGTATGTGATGCAAAGCAAACCAGGAGAAATTTCTTGCCAAAATGATGGGAGTTACCCCAAAGCGCCCTTTCTCTCCGGTCGGTGCATGAAAGTGGGGATGGGAGGGGAGCAGTTTAAAATCTCAACGGATAGTTGGACTTAGGATTTGAGTAAAATTTTGAACTCAGGTATTGCTGTTGAAATTTGTCGTTGGACATTTGGCCCGTTAGCACAACCTTGGTTTCTGTGGGATGATATATGCAATTTTGTGCAGATCTTTTGTTTTGTTGTTCTGTTAAGAAAACTAATTTTGGTTACAAAATGATTTTGTCGACCCAAAGTGTAATTAGTCTCCCGAGGAGATCCCCGGCACAGTTTCGTCAATTTGTCTTTTGGTTCCATGTGAGAAAAATCCCTGCTCAAAAATCTCCCCTGACCTGGGGAGGAGTGCTATACTATACTCTATCCGCTGAACTCACTTTGGCTTGGAAAGTGTGCCCCCTACACCCACCCCCAAAAGTGAGTTCACTTTGAATTGATCCAGATGCAAGTTCCGACTCGGGAAACTATGATATATACCCGCCTGTACACATCTAATTAAAATACTTGTATCCTCAAATGCAAGTTAAAAGAACATATTTTAGCAGCTTGACTAAAAATAAACACTTTAATGAACACTTTAGCTCATTTATCATGAGGGACTTTAGCATTTTGACATGTTCAAAGACAACCTCATAACTTTTGAATCTGTATTATCCGAAATACCTAGGTCTTTGATTGAAGTAAATCAAGAATTACTTTAGAAAGGTAGCAATTTAGGCAAATATATTGTCGGAAAAATTGCTCTTTACCTCCCAAGGGTTCCCCCTTCAATTGAAATTTTCGGATCCTTTGTGATCCTTCAGTTTGTCCTCTTGTGACTTAGTAACAGTACAGGATGTTGGGAATTCCAAAATTTACAAAACAATTTTGTTCATTACCATATCCACTTTAAAGGAAAATATTGTGGCTGTTCGCTGTGGGGAGTTAATGAGTTTTTCAGCATGCCTCATTTTGGGCATTTACGTTCAATTTGTATGTAAAGGCACATCGTACCTGGGGAATACCTACATATCTCACTGTAATTTGAATGAGTCATAGATGGTTAGAGCTCTTGATTTAGTGTCATAGCTCAGGGTGTATAAAAGGCAGGAGATGGGGCTCAATCAACAAATTTCGCATGTGCACCAAGTAGACCTCTTACCTTATTTGAAGCCATCTGTGCTATTGGCATTATTGGCAGAATGGTTTCCTACAAAAATACATGTTTGAGTGATGTGTCTCATTCGACAGGCTTAAGGGAGACGAGTAGGAACTGTGTGTTGACATTACAGGTTCTTGCCGATTAAGGTTACACCCAATGAAACATGTACAAGGTCAATTTTTGTCAGACGTTTTCCAATTGGATTTTATTTTGATAAAACATACAGAACTGTTGTATGGAGTTTAAGTAAACAGACACATGTACTAACTTAAAACCTTAAAATCAAGGCTTTGTCATCGCACGTAAAAGTAACAGAAACAGTGACAAAACACAGGAATCAGTACCGCTGTTCAATATTACATACTTAAAAGTTGTGTCCTGACAGTACACCACGAACGTAAGAAGATATCTCTGTCAATGACAAAATAAGGCTTTGTTTATGTTGCTGAAACGGATAGCTAGAAAGCAAGATAATATTTGTTGTCTTGTGGACTCATGTGACAGAGTGTTTTGAAACACAGAATAACTTAGTATGGATCTGATCAGGTTTCTTGGTCTACAGAAATAACTGAGCTACTACACAAAAGGATCTAACCAGGGAAAACTTTTGTGTCACTATTTTACTATCAACAAGGAAATACTGATACCAATTTTATCAGTAGAGGTCATCAAGTAGCCTCCCAGGACACATTGTTGTTCGTGAAGGCATTACGGAACATGACTCGAGGTTAATTTTGTGGGAGATGATGGTGTAGAAGGAACCAATGACAGCTTGAACCTACAGTGTTTTGTATTTAGTCACAACTACATTGTCCAGAAGATATTATTCACAGAACTGGAAAACTAAAGAGATTTTGTACCATAGAGTTACAATGACAATGTTTTTGGAAAATCAGATAAATAAGATGGCGTGTGTGGGCATCAAAACGGAGAGTATTAACACAGAGTTCCAAAAACTGTATATGGATTATGTTCACATACAAGAGGTCAGTATTCTTTGTTCTCTAATTTGGAGAACTAATGAAATGAAATGAATTATCTGAACGTTTTTCAGTTGATTTTTTTTTCCAGTGAATGTTATCGACAATTGACGTACTTGTTTACATTCTCGATCTCGTACCTTGAGCTAGATTCGGGTATGATTCTGAAAAAAACCCACGTCGAAGCACTTGTAGGTGTTACACAAGTAACTTTGTGGTATTTGTAGTGTCACCATGCAGCACGACATATGACACATTATTGTGTGTAGGATTCTAAAATTTTATTAGCACTGACAAGAAAATGATGAATTTCTCCACAAATGTAAATGTTTTGATGCATTTGAAAAATGATAATGTACTGATGAGTTTCCTCGGGTGTTTGATTTTGGTACAGGTTAGGAGCGAGTCAAGTAAACTACTTTTCAAACGAAATAACTAAATACACACCTGGAAATAGGCCAAATTTGCCGGAAGGACGGTGGAACATCACAAAATTTTGTTTCACGAAAGTTTAGTCGCGCATCTGACTGACGAATGGAGACGTATACCATTCAGAATGATCGGGGTGTTATTCAGATATTCATCCTTGACCGATGTGCGGAGTTTATGGCCTTAAACAGTAATAGATTGACGTGTACTTTTAAAGTTATATTTATATGGATGTTGCCATACAAGGTACCCAAATGCACCCCGTGCATCAGCTGTTGTTCGTGTATTTGCGTGTAAAGCACTGCTGGTCCTTCGAACGGTACTCAATGGCGATTCTATATTGGTCACTGGATAGAACAGTTAGGTCGCGATGCACCCACCAAGATGTCACATCTGGGTGACTCGGGATCAGATCACAGCTGATGCAACATACTCATGTTATGTGGTATATTTAAAGCTTGTGCTCGTCGAGGTGCCCCATTCAGCCTGTCAGGTGCATCAGCCAAAGTTTTAACGTTGTTCACAAACTATATGTTTGCATGTCACACACAAATTTATCTCAGTGATCTATGTAGAAATCCGAGGTTGACACCAGCAGATAAAGACTTTCGACGAATCATATCCTGTAAATCGTATGCACAGATTGCTGGAATATTTTGCCTTTTATGAAAAAATTCTTGCAACTTTTAATCAGGATGTACGCGCGATTTTACTTGGAATTGTATTGCTTCGATGTTATGTCATTAGCTGTGACTCCTGGATTAGTTTTGGGCATGAAGGAAATATACCAAGGTGGAAAGAAAGCTTCCAGGAAGATAGTTTCTGGTTGTACGTGTGCGAAGTGTAATATGTTGCAGAAAGAAGTGATCACACCCCATCCAAAATCCAAATTCAAAACTGTAATGTCCTGTCAGGTAACAAAAAAAACCCAAAAAAACAAACGCAAATACAGTTACCTGAGAACATGAAATGGTTAATTATGAGTTTCATGTAAATGTTTCTTTCTACTTGCAGGGGTCCCATCACCAAGCCGCCTATGGGGAACTGGGAAAGAGATATGATATTGAACCAGATCTTTCTGATGTTAACTTACAAAGGAGGTTAGAACAAATCAAGGAAGGTTTGAAACGAGAAATACGTAAAGAGCTAAAAATTAAGGAAGGCGCCGAAAACCTCAGGAAAGTAACCACAGACAAAAAGTCACTGGACAATGTGAACAAAATGGTCAAGTTGGCTAACTCAAAACTTGAAGAATTACACCAGGAATTGCAAGAATTAGACGCTCATTTACTGGTAGCTACAAAAAGTAACAACAAACTTCCAGGTAAGCTTAAATACGCACAGCTTTACATTGCGATTCACCTGTAAGATACAGTTGTGTACAATACTTACAGTTGTGTACAATACTTACAGTTGTGTACAATACTTGTTGCTCACTTGGTAAGATTTATTTCGGGTACCTGCACAATTGATAATCGCGATCTGTTGAGGAGAAATGTTCCTTGCCAGGAAAGAAGTAAATTACTAGGTCTATTACATGTAGCAGGTCTGGTGCAATGAAGACGTGCACAAAATCTAAACTGTTAGTCTCTACGAGCGAAGCGACTAATCTTCTCACAGTGGTGTCCCTTTGTGCATACGTGCGTTAGTATGGTTGGTTGCTTGTGGCAAATTTGAAAATTAAAACCAAAATTCTGAGCAACTTTGATTTTTGGACCCCATACCCCCCACTCCCCTCCAAAATTAATACTATGTCTCTGATAGGCCCTATGTACTTGACATCAAGTGATGCGAGAGGCTACTCTGGGACCAAACGTGAAATATGAAATTGAGCAGAACAGAATTTGCGCAAACCAAATACCGCGTATTACATGCTTGGCCCCAATCCTCACTCTTGGGGCGGGTCGTTTGCAGAAGTAGACAGAGAAAATTGAAAATATTTATGCTCATGAAAATTAGGATAATTTGAAGGTGAAAAGGGTTTTTGTTACATTGGCTCAATTCTCATGTAGCTATCATGCATGGCCTAGCTATCATGCATGGCCATTTTAACATCAAGGCATTTGAAGTGGAACTATGTGAAAACAGCTGTTTTGTAAAAATTTCAATATTTTATTCAGATATTGTGTTGGAAGGGAATTCAGGTATTCATTGCAGTTTTTATCACTAGGGATAAACAATTTGTAATAAAGAAATTTTAGCACATGAATTAAGCATTCTATAGACTTCCATCTTTCATCGTAACATGTTACAAGGTTGGGTCTTCTGCTTCTTAAGTTGACGTGATAAGTTTTGGGTGTGTCTACCTGTACGTGTAACAAAAGAAAAAAATGTCATTGATAAATTTCACAAACCATTTACAGTAGACAATGAATCTGCACAGCTTTCATAGTTGCCGAGCGTATACCAATCGATATCGTGATTACTATTTGTACCTCTACATGTTGACTTTTTTTGTCAAAGCAAAATGTAGGTGATATCTAAAATATAATTCAAACCTTTTTTCTCACTTTAAACTAGACAAGAAAATGTTATGTACTCATACCATGGTATTTATAGTCACACAAGCTTAAAGGGGTACCACGTATTCTCTGGAATAAAGTATTGTGGAATTCGTTTGCTTTCGACATCACATTAGGACTATATTCACTCGTTTTGTCGTAACAGTTGTGTCGAATAAGTCCGAGGAGGTACATTTGCAACAGTTTTGCAGATGGTTTCGCCTTCGATCAGTTAACTTTCATGAAGTTAAATCATGATTATTAAAATTTAGTGTTTCAAGGCAGGGGCGACTAACTCCTTTTCACAATAGATTGATTACATATATTAAACCAATCCGATGAATCAACATTCAGCGTTGACTGAGTCAGAATTACGTTTCGACATAGCGTTGTTGACATCATCATTGTCTCTTGCAATAAATAGGTAAACAAAAATAGATAACAAAATGATGAAAACGGAAGTGATAAGCAACGACAATATTAGGACCTTATTTAAGCGTAGAATTAAGAATGCATTTCTTATAAATGCTTTTCCAGCTTTTTAAATGTCATATTGTAGTCATATTGTCCCAGCGTGTATCATCACTCTAAGCTGTATATACCCTCTGTAGGCTAACTGTGTGAGTTTGTGTTTAGAAATATCTAGATCATTTGTATAACGCACACAAACAAGTGTAATAAATAATGAATACTAAATGACCACGTGCGATTTTTAATAAATAAATTTTAAAATAGATAGATTAGTTATGTATAGTACTTTTAGTGTTACATTTATCAAATTGCGTCATTCTGCTTCTGTTTCAGGTGACAACAGTTCATCACCAGAACGAGATGGTCAAGCTACGGACAATAATCCCGTCAACCAGCGCCTTCTCTCCCTCCAAAAACAACTTGACATTGAACTGAAGGTAGTCAGGATCAGTTCATTAACGTTTTGAATAAAGTAGTGATATTTCTAAATGATTCAAGAAGAAATAGGAGGACCTTTCACAAAGATCTTTTAAAGACGCGTTAGTTTCTGTGCAAGGCAGTTGTAGAGTATTTTTTCGGTTGAATACGTTGCAGGTTAAAGCAGGAGCAGAGAATATGATTTCCATGTACAAAGGTGGTACGTCGAGGGACAAAAAACTCCTTGCTGAGGCTCAACAAATGTTAAGTGATGCTAAAACTAAAATAGATATTATCCGCATGCAAATACTCAAAGCTCAACAGAAAGGCGATACGTCAGGAAACTCCGCAGAAGGTAAAGATGTGACTGATTTACTCTACATAGCTGCCTAAAGTTTGGAGACAGTGACTGTGTTAATAACCATACATTTGACACATTTAATTTTCCTTCAAAGAAAAGGTGTACTTTCTACATGTAGGGATCCAAGGCCAGGAATCAATGCTTTCACCTTTGGAGTTACGAATAGAAGAGTTGCGACACCACATGAGAATAGAGTCTGCAGTTTTAGAAGGTTCAAAAAATGTAGTTAAGGTGCTACAATCGTCTAAACAGGCGGACAAAAAAGCATTGCAAGAGGTATTTTGAGCCCATGGTAGAATAAAACGACAAATAGTGACAACAAACAAATCAATTTATTTTTATTTGACCTTTTTTGTTCATTTGTCTTGATCTTTGTAGGCTCAGTCTAGCTTGGCAGAGGCCAGTTGTAAACTTGAACTACTTCGGTTATCTCTGGAAAAACGCTTAGAGGAGTTATCACCAAACGGTAACTCGAGCAAAATAGATGCGCTCAGACAGGAACTTGAAGGTGCTAGTCCCACGACATTTGCGAGAAACAGAAATAGTACCCTAACTAAAGTACAACAACAGTATTCCTCACTTGCCAAACCAGCCGCCCTTACTGGAAAATTACAAGTTAGGTAAGCCATCTCCAATACTTTTCAAGGTGCAAAAACGAATACATATATGTAGATATTTGTAGATTTGGACTGCTGTGGTATTTGTCATTATGGCAAGTCTTGAGATCGACTGGAATGAAGTTCCATAAACAAAATGCACTTTGATTCATCAGGAATTGATGAACCGGAACCAACCAAACTAACTGAATGAACAGTCTCAAGAAGAAACCCTTTTTACCAAAAATTTGTGCAGAATCCTTTACTATAGATTTTTATTCGGCTTGACGTTTCTCAATGTTTGAGATTAATTTGATTTTGATTTTGTGGTTGGAACGCGTTCTAAGACATCCGAAAGAAATTGAAGACCGAAATTAGGGGTCTTAACGGTGCTCTTCTCAGTGTTCCTACCGGCACTGGAAAGCCTGGAAAAATGAGCCAACTTTTTCCAGTCAGGGAAAAGTAAGGGAATTTTGAAAAAAATGTCAAAAAGTCAGGGAATTTTAAAGCAGTCATGGAAAACTGTGATTCATAAATTAAAATTTAATCAATCAAAAATTAAACTAATAGTGAATTTTTCCCACTAAAACTATCCAAAATTGCCTTTTTTGGTGGTGTATAAGTCACTCCATGCCAGGGGTAAGCCCAAAAGTGTTGAATTATTTGAATTTCATGATTCTTCTGGGTATTGTAAAAAGAATATTTTAGTGGATGTAGACTTAAAGTAATGCAATTACTCAATAGTAAGTGGAGGCTACACATAAAAAAATAAATATTGAATAAAAGCCATAAAAATATTTAATAAAAGTCAGGGAAAAGTGGAAAAAATACTGGAAAAGTCGGGGAATTTTGTCAGAGGAAAAAAGTGGGGACCCTGTTTCTACCTGCTACATTGAAAATATACAATTTTAAAACCTTTAAAAAAATTGGTTCATATTTAATAGAAATATGCATGAAATGTGTACACATTTTTCCTGCCGAGTTTCAGGTTCAAATGCTGTATTTGCTTATTTCTTTACAATGATTGATTTTAATTTCAGGTTAGTTGGTTGTCAAGATTTATTGGAAGATATTCCTTGGCGATCTGATAGCTTACGTAGGAGTAGTGTTCAACCAACTAGTCCCGATGGAAAAGGCTTCATGAGTAAAAGTAAAAGTTTCCACGGGAGAAGTAGCAGCAAGTCATACACTATCAAAGATGATGAAAAAATGTCGAGTTTGTATTCTTTTGTTGTCGCGTTTTCAAAATTGGAAATTTTTAACGTGAAACAAAGGACAGCTACTTCATCGTAAATTATGCCGAAATTTCAGGTGAAGTAATGGCTGTGCTGAAACTAGACAACCAAGTGGTAGCGCAAACTCCGTGGAAACAGAACAGTCAGCAGTGTTGGGATCAGAGGATGACTTTTGATTTAGATCGAGTAGGTATTTTAAATAAATTACACAACTGCTTGTAGACCCCTGTTTCAGAATTTCAGGTTTCTGAGAACAACATTATTGTAATTATTATTTTTTGATTTTGTTTCAGTCCAGAGAACTGGAAATAGGCATATATTGGAAAGACTACAGAAATATGTGCGCAGTGAAGTTTTTAAGGTTAGAAGACTTCTTAGATGACCTGCAACATGGAATGGTCATACATTTGGAACCCCAGGGAATTCTTTTTGCAGAGGTAACTTTCTGAATGAATTCCAATTAACCGTATTAAAATTGCATTTGTGTAGAGTACTGGATTGAACTTATTTATCTTTTTATTCTCTTTTCTTTGCAAATTAACATATGCCAAAAAACGTAAAGAAATCCTTTTGTGGTTGTTCACTCTCTTCCACAGTTGGCTGTCGAGTAAATTTTAAATACAGGTCTGATGATAACCTTACCATGTGGTTGTCGTTTTTTGGTTTTATTGATTTTCCAAAATCACCTGTCAATCCTGCATCAGTTTTCACTGACCTGTACTTAAATTTGCATTCCAAAAACTAGACAATATGTACTGGAAGTCTACCGTAGTGTACTGTTCATATATCTCGACATATCATTGGAATAATGCCAAATTTCGTGCGATGTAGAATTGTGCGTTTATATTTAGAGGGCATTTTGACATGTGACATCTTGTCAGTGAGAATGCTGTTGTTGATCGAAATTGTGAAAAGATATAAACGTGTTACATGTAATGATTTTTATTCTCCAAAAAATGGGACATTAATCCTATTGTGAAGCTACCGATACCCCTGTTTTTATCTTCTCACTAAAGTGTCTGTGAGTTATTACGGTTGTGTGGACGCTTGGTTGCTTGTAGACAGCTCGGGACCCCCATTCATCTCTTTTCATCTGTCTACCCCTTCACATGTCTACTTCTTCATCAACCTATCTTTTCATCTCCTCATTAATCTATCTCCCTCCTCTATCGATCTTTTCATATCTTCATCTCTCTTCTCTTCTATGTATATCTTAATCCTAATGAGATAGAACCCACGACAAACAAGATGTGCAATTTTCAGGCGTGACACAATGCTGATAGGCATTCTTGTCTCTCAATCTATCTTTTCATCTCTTTCTCTATCTCTATCCCTTCGTCGATCTCTTCATGTGTCCATATACCTATTTTTCATCTATTCATCCATAAATGTGGCAAAATGTAATCACTGACAAATGTAATTTGGTAATCAGTCCCGCCAAAACAAAGATATGGTTAAATTAAATCACAGAATTAGATGGGGCACAACACAATGCTAGTAAGCATTGTTGTTGTTGTTGTCGTCTGCCCTGGGTGTAGACGAGGATGAATCTTTTTTTCGTCATTTCAGTGCGCTTGCTCAGTTTTGTATAACAGTCAGCAATAATTGATTTTATCATTAAAAATTTCAGGTTGTGTTTTTAAATCCAACCGTTTCACGAAAACCCAAGTTGCAAAGACAAAAGAAAATATTCCCAAAGCATAAAGGCAAAAATTTCTTGAGACCACACCAGATGAACATAAATGTAGCAACGTGGGGTCGATTAATGAAGAGAGCTTTGCCACCGAACTGTTCAGAAGCCACAACATTAAGCCCACCAAATCAAGTAACTTCCCCAGGTAGGTCAATAACATTTGTGAAAGTCTAAAAATGGCATGACCCTTTTAAATGGGTGTCGAGCAAAGTACTATACAACTGTGTAACTGTTACCAGATAAAGCACCAATCAAGAAGCCTCACGAAGAAGGTTACGGACACAATGAACGACAACCACACCCTGCTATGATTGGTAACAACTCTGTGCCATATCCATTGCAAACTGTCAATGAAGACAGACCTCCTGAGTTGCCATCCTCTCCGCCTCCGATGCATCCACCCACGTTGTCTCCAGACATGGAGGATGTTCGGGTAAGTAAATTGTGTGATAAATGGCTGTTCAAATTGCCCTCTGGAAGAAGAGTGGTTTCTTCATCTACATTTTAATGTTTAGACTGATACTTCAATTGTATCTGGCAATGTAATTTTGTTTTTCCATGTTTTAGGACGTTTTAACTGCGTTTGATTTTCTGCCTGATGAAGTATCGCCGGACACGTCACAGGTCATTGACCTGGACATCATGTCTGCGAACTCAGGTCAGATCAAACATACTTCGCGAAGGCAATCTCCACCACCACCCATACCACCAAAACCAGACCGAATGAGGCACTATCAGGTACCAGAGCCACAAATGTAAGTTGTTAACGTGCCCTTTATTCACACAGTTATTGTTTTGCATTGAGGCGGTGTGAATAACGAACAGAATTGGTCCATTACCCATTCTGTGCGTTATTCACACTGTCAAGAAGATCAAAGGTGCCGCTCACAAACACAGTGACTTTAAACGGTACGCGTGAACAAGGCTTTAGAAATACAAATACATGCATGAGTACATTGTTCTAAAAAATTTCCAGAAAATATACAAGATACTGGAAAATCGGTTGCAAATTTACAATATTTTGTGAAGATGACTGTGAACCTAGATTATAGCTCATTGTGAAAATTCATCAGTGATTAGTTTAGTTGAACAGTTTCCATGTGAATCACGTCGGGCTCCAGATGGTCTTTCTTTTGAGCAAATTGACAGTGCTCGCATATGTTGTGAATAATTAACTCATTGATAATTTGACGATTGGGGCTATTATATACTTTTCACGGTTGGAGCCATCGCTATAATTTCAACATTATTCATTACTGAAGCTCATGATTTTCATCATTAAGTAGTAGTTGTCATATGTTTACCGACTAAATTATTTTAATTTCTTAGTCGAAGTATCACCAACATTTGTTAGTAAGGACAAGACGTGTGCAGTAGTGTAGTTTTTGCATTGAATGGTTTTTCTTCAATTCTAGAATGACACCCTTGATAGCTATGGACAACTTCCGACCATTAGCTGTGTTAGGAAGAGGTCATTTTGGCAAGGTAAGCTTAGGCTTACGTATATATCCGGTAATTATTGTGTTGAATGATGTATTCTAGTTGCATTACATTTTCTTATAATAATATGTTATAGGTATTGCTGTCAGAATATAAAAATACTGGGGAAGTGTTCGCTATTAAAGCCCTAAAGAAAGGCGACATCATTGCGAGGGATGAAGTGGAGAGTCTTATGTCCGAAAAGAGAATATTTGAAGTCGCCAATTCAATGAGACATCCCTTCCTAGTCAATCTATTTGCTTGCTTCCAAACTTCGGTAAGTGGATCTTTAACTTTGCTACGTAGAGGAAAGGGTAGCTGGATCATCCATATATGTTGTTTAACGAATAATTTTTATCTCGCAGGAGCATGTATGTTTTGTTATGGAGTATGCGTGTGGAGGAGATTTAATGATGCATATTCACAATGACGTCTTCTCTGAAACAAGAACAGTCTTTTACGCAGCTTGTGTGGTGCTTGGGCTACAGTTCCTACATGAACATAAAATAGTGTACAGGTAAATGAATCATATTGATTTGTTTGAGGTGCCTTTTCACTACATTCGTTTTTAAACATTATAATGTACGTTTAATTAAACAGGGATTTGAAACTGGACAACTTGCTATTGGATACAGAAGGATACTTGAAAATAGCTGACTTCGGTCTATGTAAAGAAGGAATGGGTTTTGGAGAAAGGACGTCAACGTTTTGCGGGACCCCAGAGTTTTTAGCTCCTGAAGTTTTAACGGAACCTTCTTACACAAGAGCTGTGGATTGGTGGGGCTTGGGAGTTCTAATCTTCGAGATGTTAGTGGGAGAGGTAAACATTGCCCACTTCATTTGATGAACAGCACAGTGTTTTATGTGGTGTTAAACAATTATCACCGTTTCTTTTAGTATTAAAGGCCATTTTTATTGCAGTCGCCATTCCCAGGAGATGATGAAGAAGAAGTGTTTGATAGTATAGTGAACGAAGAAGTGCGATATCCTCGTTTTCTGTCACAGGAAGCTATTGCCATTATGAGAAGGGTATGTATTTAGAAATATTGCTGCTATTTCAAATGTAAAGCAGTGGCTCTTGTTCAAAGGATACAATATTTTTAATTGAAATAAGCAAAAGAGGCTTCGATAGGTGTGCTCCATCCTAAAGAAACAGCTCGGCGAAGTGGAAGCTCAGAAATTTAGGTTTTATCCCCATTTATTGAGTCTATTACGACTTAACATTGTTCAGAAATAGAAAATTTTGATATTTTGAAATCAGGAGTCTTACTCCGAAATATTTAACCAGTAATTAATGATTTTGCAAATCTAGCTGCTGAGGAGAAATCCCGAAAGACGTCTCGGATCCAGTGAGAGAGATGCAGAAGATGTCAAGAAGCAAGCTTTCTTTAGGGTATGTAGTTTCATTCCGACAGAATCACAGAACACCCGATACTTTATGAAAACACAGAGGGGTGGATGTTCTTTTGAAATTCCAGTAGTGGAGTGACACTTGTGAACTTCACATAACTATTGAGTTTTCTTTCGTAGAATATCTTGTGGGAAGATCTGTTGATGAGGAAAACTAAGCCTCCATTTGTTCCAACTGTGGTATGTATTTTAATTTTAGCCAATATGAAACTTAATATTTACATGTATAAAACTGGAGAAGAAATGTGGTCAACGATTTCAGTTTTGGTCAACGTGCATATTTTTCTCCTTCAGAGAGGTGCTACAGACGTCAGTAATTTCGACGAAGAATTTACATCTGAAAAACCAATATTAACTCCACCGAAAGACAGGCGGCCGCTGACAAATGACCAGCAGCAAATGTTCGCAGGATTTGATTACATGGCTGATTGGTGCTGAAGCAATATTTATCAGTGGCAAAATAATGTGGGAGATTATAAAGCTGATACCTTCTCCATCCAACGGAGAACCACAAAGGCTCGTCGCATAGATGCTCAATATCTGCGTCGTTGTTGTACTACTTTGAGTGATCATTGGGAAATGGTACTAATTTATCACAGTGCTATTCGTGTGAATGTTGTGTCTGAACTTAATAACATAGGAAGAAGTATGGGTTACCAGCAGATGCAATGGTCTAAGATATGCAAAGTTGCCAGCTGCAACAGGATTTTGTGATATACTACTTTGTGCATTCAAATGGAGAGTAATCACTGCCCACATGTCTGACCTGAACGAAAGTAGAACATCAGGTGCAACAAGTGCCTCGTGGGCAGACGTTGAGATTGCTGCTATCGGAAGAAAGTACAGGACCTACTCTACAAAGACCCTATGAACAAAAGTTTAGTGCTTGGGTTGCGATATAATGGTTGGTGATGCATGACGAAAGTGATTATGGCTGTGACCTGTAAAAGCCAAATTAACCTAATCAACTTGTCCATAAAATAATGCCTATGTTAAACATTGAAGTAATCCAGTAACCATCCAGAATTGTGCTATGAGCATATGATATGTTATGCTTAAGTGAAGATTCTATGCATGGCTGTATTGTCAATCTTCATGGAAACTGTGATACAATTTTGTAATGGAAGTATATTTTAGTGCAGGGAGAAATCCAAGATTTTAGCATTGTTTTATAAATGTTGCCAATCAAATTTGAATCTGTCAAGAGTAGTGTACAGTTACATTAAGTTGCACAACTTCAACCATTTTAGTAAATATAATGTAATGAAATTGGCAAGTGAACCACAATTGTTCCTGTATTATAAGGCATTTTAACTATGCTGCAGAAATACGACTTAATAGATCAGTACAATGGTATTCTTAAATAGTGTATTTCGGATTTGAATTGTCCAGTTTGTACATTCGGTAATGTAAATACATGTACATAAATGTAAAGGTAAGGTATGTAATGAAGGACAAACCTTTTATAAATTATTTGCGAATTCGTCTTTTATTGTTGAAAAACAAAACGTGTTACAACTCTTTTTTTAAGAAACGTAAAAATATTACCGCATTAGTTAATGAGTATACAAATCTGTTCGCGAAAAATCACTGTTTTTAGGTTTATTACATAAGAATAATAGGCCATTCCAAATAAGTAACACTTTCATAATTTTGTGTGCACCTTCACATAAACATGAAAAATTCATGGAACATGATAGACAAGCCAAAATGTTAAAGATGTGGGTGCTTAATCAAATTTAGTATTTCCTCACTGCCACGTGTTCCCTTTTAACTTCCGCAAATTAAAACTAGGTTTCTTTACATGATCTACAAAAGTGAAGAAACAACCGAGCAGATTTCTTTTTAAGTATTGAATGTATTAAACCACAGTTTTTAATTCATTAATGGCAGATGTTACATATATTGAATAAATGTACGAAAAACTGAGTTAAGGAATTTTTGTCTTGTTAACTTCTATGTGTAATCTGATGGAGGAGTATGATAGTATGTGCAGATTTAAGATAACTCTCTAATTAAAGATTGGAGTGCAATGCAGTAAAACATTATCGGGCCAGATTCGATTGAAATACCAACACTAGATAACTTTCCATCTGACGATTGAACCATCGGCCCCCGCACTAACAATGTAACCGCCGCAGGGACTGAATTTTGCAGAGCGCACTGGACCACCGTGGCCAACTCCCATCCCAGTATTCTTAACATCTAGTGTTATGGACCCATCGCCCATTCCTGAATCACATTCCCGTAGTTCCCACAATTTAACACTACCGCCTTCACTGGAAGTTACAAGCTTTCTGCCACATTTAGACCTATCAAAGTTGTTAATAGCTTCACCAGCCGCAGTGGCATCGTATTCACCGATGGGTGTACCTCCGATGGATCGGAATGCCAACTTACCATTTCCACTGCTTATTATGTAATAACTTTCTTCGCGGTCATAGGCTATGCATGTGCATGCTGTGTTTGGGATGGGAAAGGTTGTGCCAGCATTACGACCCCGAGATAACTCCCACACAATATAACTACCATCTTTGCTGCCACTGATGACGTATTTATTATCATTCCTCATGCTAAGGGACGTTATGGCGTCTTTATGTTGATCAAGACTGAAAAGCAATTGAGCGACTTTAGCATCCCCTTTGAGGGTCATACGGCTCTCCACCCACCAAATGCGTACTTTACCATCCCCACCTCCAGTGATAATGTTGTGACCTTTGCCGTACATTCCTCCTGTCGAAGACTCCTCTTCATTAAAGCTGGTGAGAGCAGTCACACCTTTCTGATGCGCACCATCTATAGTATACATATGTTTACCAGATTCTGGATAAAAAGCTCTCACAATGCCGTCAGACCATCCGCTTATGATAGTTGTACCGTCTTCAGCTATTGCCAGGACATTGCACGTCATGTGCGGCAAGACGATACGCCGGGCCTCAACAATTGGTTTCCCTGGAGCATTTTGCCAAATACGAATTTCGTCATCTGAAGCTGTGCAGAAAACACCGGACGTCTTGGAGGGAAATGCGACACAGTTGACCGAGGCACTGTGACTCGATTTGTACATTTGAGCCTTGTCACCCTGACACATGTAAAGGTAACACTTAGAGGTACCCACGTACACTGCTCCACCTTTACCCTCGGTGACGGACGTAACGGAACCTTCAAATTTAGGCAGCGTTTTTGTCTTCTTCATTACTGGTCGGGTATCATTTGGATTAACATTGATGAAATTAATAGTGCCATCTCCTGCCCCTGAGAGCAGTAAATTGCCTAGGCATAGCAGGACGGCTATGCCCCCGGAAAATTTGTTTTTCTCTGGCCCAAGAGTTTTTAGTAATTTTGTGCAAGTTGTGGTCATAACGATGTCACCTGTGGATGTTCCCGCGTACAGATATTTGTCATCAGGGGAGACGGTTACACAAGTGAAATTTCGTTTAAATCCCGTCAGGCTGATATCCGATGGCTTCAGTTTGCAACCTTTCTTGCTGGTGTCCATCTCCCAGATGCGTAGTGTTGTTTCTCCAGCAGTAACGAACGAGTTGTCATCGATGTTGAATGTACCCAGTACGGTGGTGTACCCTCCGCGGTCCGGACAAACCTTAGCGCTACCTATTGGTTGTCCGGACCTGATGTCCCACACAGCGATAATCTCATCATCGATTCCCCCGAGAGACATCAAATATTTGTCGTTTGCGGAAAAAACCAGCGCCTCAACCTAAAATAAACATCTTAATGTACAGTGCAATTACAAACTGTAAATATTTGTCGCATTGATATTCTCCGAAGGGTTAATCTATTGAGGACAATCCCTAGAAATTAGCAGAATGTTCAGGAATGTCTGAAAATGCAAAGGTAACAACATTATAAACAGAATCATTGAATTTGGACAAGGATTTCGTATGAAAGTGTGCGAGAAGTGAAAGTGAAGATGAATGTCCCCTGCAAAGATACCTGATCGAGTTTTTCCGGAATTGGCTTTAGATTCTAACAGAATATAAGAACTAAACACATTCAGTAGCAAAATGTTACCCCCAGTCGGAGTTGAACCCAGGCAGCTCCGATTTTCATGTCCTGCATGCTACAGCCGTTTCTCGTGATTCTGTAGAATCTACAGAATCTAAAGCCAATTACGGAAAAACTCGAATGTGGTTGATATATTTTTAAGTTTTAACGTTTTCATTTTAGTTTTTCATGATACGCATTTCTTTCAGATCAGACAAATCTAGATGTGTATTTCTGCCACTTGCTATTGTATGTAGTTATTGATGAAGTACACACAATATAACGAGTACTATAGAAATATTAAATCACCATTACCATTTCATTTTAACCTGTGATAATTCTTAAAAATTGCATTTTATTTCAGCCAGATCTATCAGATTTGCTTATCGTGAAAAAGCTGATTGTTCCGTGAAAAGAATTCAGAGAAAGAAAGAGCACCACAACAGTAAAGTATACAATAAGGTAATATACCTTCCCATCATGGAAAGGCAGTCGTATAAGCTGCATTCTATTATCATAGTCCCACATAATAATTTCAGCTTTGTGTCCTCGAGGTATTTCTTGTCCCGATGCCAGTAGTTTACCGTTGTGTGATAAAGCGACACAAGTTATGCTTCGCGTGTGCCCAAGCAGAACCTTGAAATAACAAAAAAAACAGAAAATAGTTTTGTTTGGTATTATTAAGAAAACCTTGTGGTTTAGCCACTGAGTATTTGAATGCACGATAGCGGAACATGTAGACTCTGTACGCCACCGCAAGATTTATTTAGTTGCTGTGTACTTGTTCAGCTGGTGCTTAACAAAAACAAATTGAGATAAGTTCCTGCAGGGAAAATGGTACAGTGTAGTAGGAAGTTACAAACGAGCGAAAGAAGGGAATCCCCTTAAGCCAATTGTGCCTTGCTGAGTTTGGTATTGTTTTTATGACTATATGCTCCAGCGATTTGTATTGCTACATTACTACTCAAAATATGACCCCAAACTAGGTCTTTTCGCATGGACTCATGTCGTGCATCATATCGAGTTTTTCACGATAAGATCACATTTACATTTTAAGCCTGAATTTACATCAAGAGGTTTAAAAAAAAAATTCAGCAAAAAAGATGCCTCCACTGAGAATTGAACTCACAACACTGACCATCACTGGATCTAAGTTTGAATGCTTATCCGATTGGCCAGAGAGGCATGTCCTACTTGGCAGACCTTAAACTGAAGTTTGTTTCATGCACGATTTCACATTTCGAAAAATCATTGAAGCATGTCTGATGTAAATTCTATCTTAAAATATAAAATTTGATCTTATCATGAAAAACTCGAATGAACATAATCGTAACCGTACCCAGGTTTATTAAAAAGTTAGCGGGTAGAATGTTTCTTGGCCGTATATTGGTTGAGTTAAACATTTTAAGTTGTGGTAAAAGTTCGCCTCCCAACCTCACTTCATGCATCAACTGTTTTATTTCTATGAATTCCTAGTACCCAAATTATATTAAATAAAATATCATTATTAAATCTTAAGTCTTAGTTGTAATCCCTGCAAAAATAAAAGTGATAGGTATGCAACCCGTTTTGAAGTGGGATAACTTTTTCAAAAGATCAGAACATTTGTCATCAAAAAAGCCGCTCTTATTTGCTGTTGGTGTTGCTTTCGTTTGCGCTGGGTGTCGATGCTTTTTTATAGTTTTTTAGATTTCTTCTTATTTCCATTTGCTTTGATTCGGTAGATTTTACTACGACTAATAAAAGTTATTTTGATTTATTTAATTCGATGCGATAAGCCATATTTTAAACAAACAATAAAAACCTTGACTTTTAAATTTAGAAATAATGGTAGTCAAAAATTGACCCAAATGAAATCTATTTCAAAAAATCTCAATTAGCAGTGATGCAAATTAAAATGCATACCTCTTGTTTGCTGGGATCTTTTCGAGATCCTGGTGCAGGGGCTTTCTTGGGAGGAAGGCCCGCATTACGTTTTGGCTGTGGAGGGTTTACTGCGGCAGCTGGTCCTTTCTCAATGACCAAAGCCTCACCTACGGGATAGATAATATTTCCATCTGGATGGGCCTGCAAATGCAAAAACAATCAATTAAAAGTATTTAGCTTAAGTTTTCGATATGGCGCCCCGAAATTCACCTTTCACCAATTACCTTTCTTACTTATTTCGGAATTTATTATCTGTAAACAAATGCTGCCGCCAATTGGTATTTTGAAGGAAACTAGTGAAGTTATGAACTTCAAAAGGAATCTTACCTTGACGCCATCAACCACATTTCCGGAAAATCCATGAATATATTCCAGTGGAATAGTTCGCAAAGTATCACACACATCGTAATGCCCATCCATAGCTCAGTTTGATATTTCAGCACCACAAATTCCTTTTTTTTTCGTGTTTTCTCACAAGATTAGTGCAACAAGATTTTAGCGGAATTTGTAGCGTTACTTTGTAAGTGATCACGTTATGGATGAGGATGCTCTATCGATGACACCGATACGAAGCAATGTTTACGGGACAGCGGGAACCATGGGAGTCTTCATCACTATGGAACCAGCTATACAGGATCAATATCTGCATCCCGCCCGTATAAAACCGCCAATTATCTTTTACTACCTTGACTATGCAGCTGAAAATTGAGCCCACATGACTGCAAATGTGTTAGCACATTTGCAACAGTGCCGCCAGTCAATACTTCAGTGGAGGTAATGAGCAGTAGTCAATCAGTATAAGACGCACCAGATGCATTGAAAGATGGCTCCATTGCCGCCATGAAAAGCGATGAATTTCATGCCCAGCATTCGAAGTATCGCTAATAACTGCCTTGGGAATATAGAATGTTATGAACCTAACAAATCGGCTATGTACCAAATCAGTCTTATGAGTTTTTATCACGCAACCACCGATGCTTTCTACATTGTGTAAAATGATATTGAAACTGCGATGAAAAATAATGTTGATCATGAACAATATAAATTTTTCAGTACTGTTGCGTTTTACATTTACAACATAGTTTACATTGATTAACGCTCAATAAACGAACACCAGCGAAGACCTCAGAGTCAACACTGTATGTGTGTTATCGATCGTCATCTGTGGATCTGTATCAATTATACAACAAAATTGGATGCGAACAAGAAACATATCGAAAGAACCGTAATATTACATGCAAGTTTCATGTAAATATTCTAGTTTTTGACGATACGAGTTTCTGTCAGATAATCTGACAGATCTTTACACAAGGAAGAGCAAAAAATGTTCGTCAAATCTTGCCTGCAGTCGAGATAATCTGACAGAAATGCGTATCGTGAAAAGCCCGATTCTTTTATGGTCTATGTCATGATGATTTAAAAATGGCAATGTGTTCTGGTCATTGATTTTAGATTTACCCGAGTATCGATTACAATGAGTTCGGAAACAACGCGCATCCTATTACAAAGAGCACTTTCTTTGTACCTTTTTACTCGAAGTAAGCTCAGCTCAGTGTAAATTGTTATCTTCACATGTAGCAGATTTTGTTAAACATGATCCATCCTTTTGATAATTATGGAATCAATAACCGAAAATGTCTGGCGTTAAATAATTATTAATTCGAAAATTAATTAATGATGTGTATTAAACAGTGATTGAAATTATGTTTAGAATGCGCTAACCCACAATCACGAATAAATTTAATTTGACAATGTTAGTTCAATTCATATTGGTTATTGAGAAATGTGGTTCAAATAAATATTTTATGGCTTCTAGTGATGGCAGTTTTACAAGAAACACAAGCTGAAATATCATTTTCTGTATTTATTATGCAACAAAAAGAAAATATACTTGACAGAAAGCACCATTTAGAAAAAAAAGCATGAGAGAATTTTAAAATTTGGCTAGAATTGGGACATGGAATAGTGAAGTTAAACATTTGTTGTTTTCTGCAAGATGCTAATTTGTTGATACATTTTTAAGGTTCAATATAACTACTTTAAAAATTGAAATTCTACATCCAATACAAAATATCACAGTAGGTGAGAGAACGATGCATGCAATGTACCATCAAATGTAAAAAGCTGTGAGATCACACAGACTTAAAAAGATATTTGACTGAAGACACATTATTTATCGCAAAGAATTAACTAATAAAACGAAGAACTGTACCGACTGTTTCCCCTGTAGCTTAGATCTAGCTATCTGTTTTCCGAGAATTGTTTACAAATTCAATTTTCAAATTCTCGTGTATTTGGACACTTTTCTTTATATTTTGGACACTGGTGAAAAAAAAGCGAACACAAAGCAAACCCGAATTGTCTGCTGTTGTATGTTTCCCTTTCATCACAATTGGATCAGCTAAATAAAAATAATTGATGATAAGTAAAAATATGTGCTTACAGTAAATAGATTCAAAATATCTCTGTCAAGTCCCATCACTAAAACTGAACTACACTCGTAAATTTAGTAATCTCTAAGAATACGAAGTTATATAATCACGGTCCAACAAAAACGAATGCATCTTGTGGATCTCCATCTCAGGCACAGTAGAGTTTATGTAGCCTACATAAAAGACAATAATCTTTTCTTTTTGTAATGTTTTAAAAAATAAACTTTAAAGCGTACTAACGCTTGAAATGTTAAATGTACAGCATTTACTTACTGACAACTAAATTTTAAATATTAATAAAGTTCACTTTGTACATCTAATACTGCTCCATACACAGTTACACACATATTTTTAAGCGGAGACATGCGAAAACGTTGTTTTAAAGATATGAGCTTTATTATCAGCACTATGCCACGTGCAGGTACATACATGTACTTTAAACTGAAAGCTCCTTAGCATATGGTTCAAGATATTTGTTGGGGATTTGGGATTTGTCTAGAGGACATTTCTACAACGTGGATGTTCCGCTTCTAGCATTTCACAAAGATGAAATCGACAAGAACTGAATCTGACAAAAAATGCGGGTCACAATGGAAGTATGTTAGCTTTGTACAATCGAATGTGATTGGCGAAAAGCTTTCTTAAAATATTGCTACAAGGACACTTTACAACCTCTAATTCGCAGATGTAATGCACGTCAGGTTACTCGTTGAATAATGGGCATGTCAATAAGAATGTCTTCATGTATTTGAAAGTGTCAGTTAATATTATCCGAATCTCGACAGTATTTTCTAAAGGATTCCTTAAAGAACACCATGCTTACTAGCTTTACTTGCCTTTAACATAAGTTCACATTAACAAAATATGTTCCGATGCTAAAAATGCTATGTGAATGAAAAGCTCTCGGTCTCTGCAATAATACCGATTTCCCTTGAAAATCACAACTTTTTAGAAATTGTAAAAACATTTACAAAAGTCATTTTTACCACTTTCAACTCTGGTCTTCGTGGGTTAAGTAACAGATTCTTGCAATAACATTAATACTGAGTTCTTCAAATGACCAAGATTTCATAAAACGTAATTAGTTGTGGTACTTATTCATTGGTTAATATTCACACATGAGGTATTTCAATGAGACATCACATATTGAAAAATGAAGTTTGACAAATTTACAATATACATTAACTAGAAATATTGCATCTATGTCCATCTAGAGACGACAATGGGAATTACATGACTGGTAGTGCCCATGAAGTCACACTTCTGTCAGCACTGGTTGTGACAAATGCCAGCTGATTAGGATGCCACCTGGCTTGGATCACCTTGTCCTTGTGTTCTGCAACAACCACACTTGGTAGTGGTCTCATAAGGTCACCTGAACAAAACAACAAAATGTTCACAAGACTACAAAAGAACACCCCGGGCAATACCACGTAATAAAGTTTCATGGAACGGCTTTCACAATTTACAAAGTATTATTTTTGCAGTTTTCTGTACTTTCCTGAGACATTGCCATTAAAGACATTTTTATTTGAGAAAATGAAGTGTTTAACTCACCGTGCAAATCGGTCAAGACAACCTTCTGATCATACGAGCCGGTTAGAAGGTAGTATGCATTCATGGAAAACCTCACAGTTCTCACGTCTGCCGTGTGTGGTTTAAAGGTTTGGATCGTTTTGTTTCCTCTGACGTCCCATAACATTACACTAGCATCCTCGTGACCGGAAGCGAGTAGTCTACCGGTTGGGTCTACGCACACCGAGGCAAATGCACTACCTGAATGCATTGAAAGGAAAAAGTTTTTTTTTATTTAAACTACTTAAGTCCATAAAGTTCTTGCAAACAAGAAATCTCAAGTTAATACCAATTAGGACACTTGACTAAATGAAGTACGATTGCTTGAGAGACATTGCTAATTTGACTTTACCTGGACTGGAGCTGGGAACGATGTTTATTGCAGCTGATGCTCTCAAATCCCAAAATCTTGCCGTCTTGTCTTGAGAACCACTTACAAACATACACCCACCCCATGTGTGCAGTGAATAAATGTGTCCTACAAGAAAATAAGGAGGTGTACTGAACAACAGCATACTACATTCATTTTAGTGATTTTCCTTTGAAACAAACTGAGCAGATCATAAATGACTGTGTATTAATGCGTACAACAGAAGATACTAAATACATAGTCGGTTTCAGTGCATTTGCGTAAGACATTGACTTCCTATGAACCTGATAAATAATTGAAAATAATTACAAATTATTAATCAATTTATTTCGTCCATTACGAACAGTTATGCAGTTGGATCATGACACGGTACCTGATGCAAATGCCGATAATTAAATTCCATTCATGAACATATGGTTAATAAAATGCATCCCATATTCATAACGTCAACCAGGTTCTCCACCACATAAAAAAGCATTCCTTTTTGCATGTCTATTTTCTTTAGGCTATAAAAAATCTGCCTCATTTTCGCACATACCAGAGTGGCCTGACATGACTCGGATGGGTGTCCCTGTTTCACAGTCGGTCACGTAGATTTTACAGTCGCCAGCTCCACCACTAATCAGCAGTGACGATCTGTTTGATGTATCCTGCATGAATACCAAATCTCTTACCGTCCCATCGTGGAATGTCAGTTCCATATCTGAACCTGTTGAAATTCAAAATTTGTATATTGGTGAACAGTATGTTTTAAAGTAATCATGAGTATAACAGATTTAACATGCGTTACGTCGATACTAATTTAACAATACGTAACGCTGGCTAAGGAAAAGGTCTGTATTAACTATTTCACTGGTTATTTGCCTTATTGCCGAAACCTATTTGTAGAAAGGAAAGAACAATCCTTCTTTTCGCATTTCAATGTGTAAGGCGACGGAGGGGTACTTTTCAGATTCATTCGAAACTGAAATACAATTGAGCATGGACAGTTTGATTGCTTACCTACGGAATTACAATTTTCGCTGTCAAATCTAGTCATCTTTATGGTCTTGTCATTTGATCCAGTAGCAATAAGATCACCAGTTGAGTTGAATGCACTACAGTAGATGGAGCCTTTGTGATGTTTTGGCCTCTTGAATAAGACATTAGTTTGCTGCACTTCATGATCCTCTCTGCAAGTACATAACAAAGACAAGCTTAATGTAAGGACACCAAAATCACTTACAAGGTTTCTAGTAGTTCAGCCCCAGGGTAGTTTTAATGCTATTCAAACAAGTTTTTTGCTGTCGTGCACTATTAGATCTTTCTCTCCTTTGTTTTGGGTCTTTCTCTCCTTTGTTTTGGATTTAACTAAGCCAAATTTTTGAAAAATCATCCCGTAATCTTCATTAACCATAATTCTTCGCGTGTTGTAAGCAAACTCAAATATCATACTAATGTTAAAAAATGTGTTTGCAATGCGCCTCTTTTAAAAACGCACAATTTATTTTCACATAATATATCACACAACATTTTAAATTATTTTTAAGAGAAAAAAAGGTGAACGGAAATTGACACTTGAAATTTGTGTACATGTACACAAATATGTACCTTAGATTGGATAGATCTGGAAATTGACAAACGCGGAGCGTTTTAGAGTTTGATCCCACCACGTACATATTTCCCTGTGGATGAAAGGCCACAGCTCTAATTGCCTGTACATCTTCCACATTTGTGACACGGATGAACTTGGGGCGGCCTTCCTGGTCCTGAAACAGTGAAATAGACAATAAATATTTCCCTTGGTTGGTGACTGCGTGGCCGAACGGATGTAGCTGCAAGAAAGTCCTCCTGCGTACACGCAAGAGGCATACCGCCCGCGCCGTAGAACCGTCCTTCTTCTCTTGTGTGTGTGTGTGTGTGGGGAGGGGGCATAGAGTATCCCCTGTCCTGTCCCTGGGGGGGGGGTGTACTCCCTATTCTGCCTGGGAGGTACCACTGTCTTAGGTTGGGGTCCCCCCTCCCCAGGCAGGACCCAGGACAGGACTTTGGGCAGGACCAGTGGCAGACTGGGGTACCGGAGACCAGTTCACAATTGTGTCGGATGTTCCAATCCCATAGGAGCTGATAACGATGATGACGCAAGCAAGAAAGGAACCATCATCCCCTTCTGTCAATCCTGACAGGTGCAGCACTCAGATAGGCTATTTTGGGATCATAACTAGTATTAGTAAACATGTAGTTAATACAGGGTTACCACATTTGAGTCCATTCAAAATTCCCTGACATTTCCATGACATTTCCCTGACAAATGAACAGTTTTCCTTGACAATTTCTTTCATTTTTCAGTCTGTGGAAATACATCTTTTAAGTGTTATTAATGGCAATTCCCTCACATATCCAGGATTTCCAAAGGCAAAAGTTTAAAAGTAATAATCAGTAGACCTTGAGTTTATATTTGCCAAGCAGACATTTACATAAACACAACCCAGGTACAGCCCTTATCATATGATGGAACTTTCAATCTAAAAATAATGTCATGACAAAATTCCCTGACATGACACCACAAAATTCCCTGACAATTCCTTGACATGGGTCAAATGGCCACAATTCCCTGACATTTTTTCAAAATTCCCTGACTTTTCCCTGACCCGGAGAAAATTTTGTTTTTCCCTGACATTTCCCTGACACGTGGCAACCCTGTAATAATGGATGGTTGATACTGACATGTTGAGCATGTCTTCTTAATTAAATCGCAAATCACTACATTTGACCAACGGATGAATCGGTCGCAGCCACAGGAAGGAGAACAAGATGCTGCCTACCCTGGGTAGGGTCCTGAGTGACACTTGACCTCATCACTCATGACAGCTCACTTGGCCATTTACCTGAAACCAATGTTGGGTGAAGGTGGTTTTACACGTAACGAAATTCAGCCCTATATTCTTGTCCCCAAATTTAATCCGATATTCCCACTGATATTATTTTCCAATGAAGAATAGAAACTCGGGCGAATTTTGGTACAAATGGGTCTGTCACCCCTTAAGCCCGAAATTCTGTTTTTCATAACAAAATAATTTCCGACCGTTTGACGGGTTGCGTTTTTGTCGGAACGTGGCAACGATATCCTGGCTTAGAGGTTAAAGTGTAAAGTGCACAACAATCCATAGTTTATAGTTGTCGGTGTAACTGGTTAAGCCAAGGTCATATTCCCAAGGTCACAGCCATTCAAGGCCATTGTAATTTTTCTCAGATCTTCAAGGTGAAGGCTGCTCTGTTATCAGCTCATTCACAACCCAGTCCCTTAACGCCCTGGCCACACTGAACTGACCAATTTTCTTTCAGATAAACTGTCCAATCTGATAATATGTAGAATGTGGCACACTGATCAGATTCAAATGTAGATTATATTATGAAATGATACATTTTTGGCAACTTAAAGAAGTACCTATTGGATGACCAACAGGTTCTTGCCAAACAACTGAAATACCATAAACATGGGGGTTTTTTTTGCATATTATCTGATCAGATATCTGAAAGAAAATGGCTTGGATACCCATTTTTTATCTGACAGTTTATCTAACTCTGACCACTTCTGTATATTACTATACAAGCCAAATTTCTCTGAAGACTTCTCAGACTCGAAAAGAAAATCCATCAGTTCAGTGTGGCCAAGCAGTAAGGACACATCGTGCATTAATCAATTCATAGTCAACTGCTCATGGTACAAATATACCTTCTGTTTATGGTTACATCAAATACACCTCTGGGAGCCAGTTTACCTGTTCAGTGCTCTGTCTCATTTGCTTTACCCCAAGAAAATAGTAGAAATAATTTTTAGAAAAGTAATATTTACTATTAGTCATTAGTAAACCAGTATCTGGTAAATGAATACTAATTTCTAAGTATTGACACTCTGATACTTAGTATTAAGTATTTAGCCCTTAGTATATATACTATATATAGTACATATATCTGACTGAATGTCTGACTGAATGTATATATATATATATTCAATGCTAATAGTTAGTGTAGTATTTAGTACTTGGTATTCATTTTAGCTATCACTAAACTTCATATTTAGTATTTAATATTTATGTGCTAATAGTCAGTAATAACTCCTAAAGTACTGAAAACTCAGCACAATTATTAGTAAATAAACAATAATTACTAAATGTATACTTAGTAGTATTAATTATTAATTACTTAGTATTCATTTATTAATACCTATTACAATATTTAGCACTTGGTATTAATTTAGTACGACTTATATTCAGTAGGACAGTCAAATGCACTCACGTCCACTGGAGGTATATTGCAACGCGTAATCATTAGCAGTCAAATTTTTGTACGAAACAAATACAAACATTTACCTTGAAAACTATGTCTAAATCTTCCACCCTAACATGATCCGGACATCGACAATTTAATCGAAATATTCCAATATTGCTATTGGAGAACATTTTCAATATTTCTGCAGAGACATTTCAGCCAAGTGGTCTTAACGGTGAATTTAGAATTCAAACATATCCACTAAAGGTGAAGACTGTAACAATTTCTGTTTGTTCGTGATACGACGTGGGTCAAGTTTACAACACTATCATTTCAAGATTTTTCCACCTGAGCCTCTATCCATCAAAAGTTATCAAAAGCTCAATGTCAATACCTTGTTGAACAAAGGCAATAGCACAAGCTAACCTTGCTAATCATAATATTGGTCAAACAAACTGAACGTAAGCCAAATCGGTATATCCTTTTAGAAAGGCAACAACTCAATATAAAAGATAGATAGATAAACTGATCTTCCACAATATTATTGTGACAGGAAAGAACTGCTTTTCAGTTTTTGTGGAGCCAAGAGACCCTGTTCCATCTTTGTGCTGTTAATACTGCGGATAACATTTGTAAAAGATATTTATCCCAATTTAAAGAATATAGAAGCGAAATGTACTTTTTTTCTGGATAGTTTTGTGCACCTCCAGTGTAGCGTAACGTTTTAGAAAAAACGTTTTAACGATGCATGAAACAATTTGCCAATGACCTGACATCTTGTTGTGCACAGGAATTGATGTACTGTCGTGGGTACAGTTCAAATCTTTTATTATTATAATTTCACAAGAAAGTCCTCCTGCGTGAACGCAAGAGGCATACCGCCCGCTGCGTAGCCGACCTATCCCCGGGGAATCATGT
>JBCAUG010634792.1:0-14028 GCA_038406175.1 Haplosyllis leylae | reverse complement strand
GTAAATCTACCCGAGCTATGTACAACTTGTTGCCCTGCCAATAAACTGACATCCACGCTATAAGAGCACCGTGTCTTGTCTTTATGACCCCACGACACCAATGATCTGCCGTTAATTGCATTCAAAAACATACAATTAACAAGACAGGCTTCCACTAACATTACGCGCCAATATACCGACCACGGTTCCCCTTCTCTATTCCACCGGGGGCAGGGGGGGGGGGTCCGTCTTCTGGTCCTTCCTGCACGGTCCTTACCTTGGACAAGGGGATGACGTGGGTCCCTGACCTTTCCTTGGCCAAAGCGAGGGCGCCCCTTTCCTCCCCAAAACAGAATGACAGACACCTGCGAAAACCGACCTACGTACGTGGTCGGTAATTACTACTGTACTGCGTTTATGCTATGGAAACACCTCATTTTTGTGTATTCTGCAGTTTGTTGCCGACAAGATTTTATCTTTTGTCAAACGGTCACTTGAATAGTTTCATACAAAATAAATGTTCCATTAGATTTAATGAATGGTGTGTTCTTTTGAGATAAACATGTTTTAAAGCTGAAATGATTTTTCATGTGTAACTGAGTCTTTCTTAAACTAAGCCAAAAAGGGCGAAGCACAATAAATGTCACTTTTCGCCTTTCGATCCTGGGATTCCTGTAAGTTCATTCTTGTTACTAATGCTCCAAAATACGTATCACACACAAAATGCCGTCAGTTAACGGATAAGCTGTGAAAAATTACACTATTCGAGGGAACTACATTAACCAAGTTAAAAAGCAAATATACTCTCTGCGCATCAGTTGTAAAACTTTTAAATATTTATGAGAATGCATAGATAACAACAAGTCTTGTTTTTATCCATTGTAGGTAAGTAAATTTTGTATCACATGACGAGGAATCGAACAAAACCGTAAGTAGAGTTTTTATTTACACTCAGTCGTATAATTACGTTAGGCTTCCGCAGAATAGTGCGGACTTTTGTCAAATCCATAATTTGAAAGGAATTGCGTCTTTCTATATGATAGTTCTGAGCGAATATCATGCTCAGCTGAACAAGTCATTTGGACCACCGATAAACTTCCAAGAAATGCTAATGTCAGAGACATAATTACACAAGTTTCTCTTACTGTAACCACGACTCCATTCTTTCTTGATCTGGAACCATAGCGAACATGAAAGGTTTGTAAATATTAGTCGAACACAGTTATGTCTTCACTGTGGTGTCCGCGTGACTTCCCTGAATACGGGGGTCGTTCCGTCATTCTCCTTGATGGCTGTTTTTTGTTGTGCCATTATTGGATCCTTTTGTTACAATATTTTTGTCCTTTGGACTTGCAATCAATATCTTTTCTCCATATTTATCATTCAGTTCTTAGAATTTCTGCGATACTTTCTGTAAGCCACTAAATTAATCGCAAAATCTAACATTCGGCTTTTTCTTCACCAAATTGATCTACCAAAGTGAATTCAGAATGCACGTAATTTTAAGCACATAAATATCTCAGTTCGGTTCAGATGTTCAGATTTCAGAACATGTCACAGTCAGTTAACAGTTAGCACTTCTCCAGGGTAATCCAATTGGGGTTTGGTTACCATCGAAAATGTGTTGAATACCACTAGAATATTCATACAACAACGCTCTCAATGGGGCTGATGTCACCATGAGTTAGGTTGTGTGTCTTTAATGGCTTGCAAAGCTACTTGTCAGCGTCTATGGACCTATTATTCATAAAAACTCACTGCCCTGGAAATGATTAAACTGATAGCTTTGCAGCAGCTTTTGTAAGCCATACATTCATTCCAGAGGCACTGTTGCTGTTTCCTCTAATTGGAACAAATATATCTGACGAATATCTTTCAAATGAAAATGGTTGTAATTGATTTTCATTTGTTTCCAGCAGAGACTTTTAATGTAACATGAATCTTCAGTAAGCAAATTTGTAGAGCTCAAACATCTTACGCTGGATTAAACTTAAATCCGACAAAAGTAATGGCAGAACCAGACTTGGGCATCTATTCTGAAGAGAAAAAAAAAAACATATCGATTGGGATATGAGGAGAGCATTACTGTCCACATGCCATGCTGCGGAAACAGTTAAGGTCCAATACCTATGAGTTAATGTCATTTTCTTTCAACATTTGTCATTTGAAACAAAAATCACAAACTATCTAGAATGTAGATCTATTTTATGGAAAAGGAAGGTTAGTGTCGGTCATCAAATACAAATGTAGACAAATAATACAACCATACATAACCATGGAAGACAGGACGTTCATGCCATAGAAAGACGAAATTTCTTTAGAATACATTGGTATATTGAAATTTCCAATTTCTTGACTTTCGATGACCTGGATTTTGATGGTAAGCTATGTCTTCAAGTGGTTAGACATCGCCTGAATTCGTCATTTAGAATCACTTGAAAAGAAACTTCGTTTCATTCATTTCCACCAGAAATGTCATCTCCATTGAACAACAATTGTGAAATAATGAACCCCAAAAAGGCTGACAAACACTGTAATTAGCCCTCGGCACATGGTCTGGACAGAGGCTTAAACAACCTGATCCTTCAGGGATTGTTGGTATTAACCTTCTAATGTACTGTATGAAGTTGTCGCATTTTCGTCATCATTGGTGACATATTTCGTCAAATATCACATGTCCAATGTGGTAAACACACAGAGAGACATAGAATTGAAATATATTACCTTCACTCTTTCTTCAAAAGCATAAAATTTTGAATTTCGTTATGCTAAAATTTAAAAATTACCTCCATAAATATATAATAACCTGTGCAATTTGGTTATTTGCAATACCTCCAATAACCAGTGCAATTTGGTTTGAAAGTAATCCAGTCTTTGTAAACTTGGAATGCCGCTCACGGGACAAGGTTCGAATTTTATAAAATATGTTCCCAGTAACGAAAGGAATTGACGAACTAAGCAAAGATACTTTATAAGAATTAAATACCGCATAGTGTAAATGGGTACATTTAACCCAACGACTCAGTCGAGTTTTTCCTAAATAATACAAATCTGAC
Source organism: Haplosyllis leylae (assembly GCA_038406175.1). Classification (NCBI taxonomy): domain Eukaryota; kingdom Metazoa; phylum Annelida; class Polychaeta; order Phyllodocida; family Syllidae; genus Haplosyllis; species Haplosyllis leylae. The sequence continues at coordinate 10,993 of JBCAUG010634792.1, read as the reverse complement.
ATTTCTGTACAAAGCCAATCTGCCATTCCTTGCTAGTCTCAGATTTTCAGACCCTTATAAAGTCATGCTCTATTGAGTGAAGTGGAGCATGAAACAAAGTTAGAACATTCTGTTCAACACAGGTCTCTGTGGCTGAGTGGGTAAGGCATTAGAATGCTAATTCATAGATGGTTGGTGTTGTGAGTTCAAATCCCACTGGAGACAACTTTATTGTTTGCTGATTTTGAACCCCCTCGATGAAAAGTTTGTACAAAAATGCCAGAAATATCAGATCTGTGTTAGTTAAGAAAAACTCGACTGCATACAGGGAAAATAGCCAACTTGGAAAGCATGGTTTCGGGTCATTTCATATGAGGACATCCTATTTCGACATTGACTTCGCTTCACAAATGAAGTTGACTTAATTTCCCTTAATTCATTGCTTCGTTGTGTATTCATGCTCATCTTCGCCGTATTTAAATTTCTTAGGTGTGTGGCCCTGACTGAAAAGGACTGCTTTAAAGCAAAAAGAACAAGTTTGTGATGGACCCCTTGATTGGGAAATCCGTTGTTTGAAACATATCTGCGATCTCTTCACATGACTGTGGAGGCGTAGTCTCTTGAAAACTAAAAATCTTCACAAAACTAAACCATATAAACTATGTGAACATTAAAAACACTTTAAAAATCGTTAAGACAACCACTGGCCTTATTGTAAATGGGATTGAAAAGTCAATCCTGTACAATAGTACTTCCCTACGGATTTTTGGCACCGTCTGATATCAACAATGTGATTTACCATATTGAAATGTTTCGATTTCCTATAATATCTTCCTTTGTACCTAGTTTACTTTTAACATTTTGTCATTGGTTATTTAATTCGACAAAAAAATCAAATATAATATGGAACAATTTCTACTAAATCTGGTTAGCTTGTCACATTTTTGGAATAATCTCTGCCGTGTTCTTCTTTTATCGTGAAATGCATTTTTGTAAAATACTTAATGACAGTTAACCATTATGAATATCTTCACTAGAAACCACAAACATATTATGGCAATTTGGAGCTGAACAAGCACAGGCAAAATATGAATTTAGATAGGGTCATATCTCCTATTTATTACCTGTAATAGGAAAATATTATTCAGCAATAGTCTATCTTCACACAGGAAATGTTCGTTTAATAACAAGACAATATATCACATGAACATAGATCTATTTAGCTCTTGTCAAACTATAATAAAAATGGGCAGGGTATTAGAAGCTGGTGGTTTGGATTCCAGGTTATAGCTTAACGATATACAATCCACTTTAAGCATCTCCATATAACTCTTGTCTTTTCACAGTGAAGGACTGCAGATAATTAGTTACATTAAATCTCATAAAGGCAAAAAATCTTTACTAAAGTCTAATCAAGTAGACAAAGACAAATTTCAAGGCTTTTAAAAACTGAAGCTACACATGACTTTTCGATAAGAGCACATCCTTTCCATTTCTTTGCAATTTTAATTTAATTACACTTGGGCGGAAGTAGGCAAATTCTTTGCAGAATTCCACGAATAATGCAGTAAAACTTAAATGTCATTTACAGTTGTCATTTAGTGCAAGCAATAGTTTCAATTAGCGAAACTTCTTAAATATTATATTTATTAATTACAGATCCATATTTCATGCTACATCCAACCTAATTGAGGCGTGCCTCCTGCTATTACCTGAACTGATTTTCAGAATTGCAGAATGATTGGCACAGCCAACTCCGCCCCATTTCACCACAAGTCAATAGACAGACAACAAGAATACTTTTCAGCCTCTTTAATCTCAAGTCTTATTTCTAATCATATGACTGGTGTACTAGCTAATTAGAACACTAGAAATTTTCAAATTGAAAGATTATGACAAATCGTGAGATTTGAGAGAAAAACATTTCCATTCAAATTGCAAAGTTGTTTACAATAGTTCTAATAATAATACTAAGTATTGTTAAGTTAAAAAAAGTGATAGAAAGGTATCACCAGTTTTGGTTTCTGCAACCAGTTTTTACCGTGGCTCAATATCAGTCACAAATGAGGAGCAAGAGTTCTTTAATTTCAGGGGGCAACAGCGGTGTTCATGGGTGTTAATTTGTGCACTGGACCTATTGGAAAGGAAGGAGTTGCAGGCTGTACTACTGGGTGAGAGGGTGGGATTGTGGGGAGTTCACTAGAACCCCAGTATCCTTGTAGTTGAGTAGTTGAGTGCCTCCAATTAAACACTTAGTCTGTGGAGAATACAAACACTCAGCTTGGGTACAGCCTTTATTAGTTACTCCATAGACTGCTTGTTGACATGTGTAGCCTTGAGGGGGTGACATTGATGCTCCAATAGCTCTCCTTTTAAGTCTCGGAAATGCATAATCGAAAATTGAGGGGATGGATAGTTCAAACACATAGAATACAGTCACATACAGCTAAGGTGAATACAACTTGGAGAAATACATCCATTAGGAAAATACATCTACAGCATGGAGGAATACAGCTAAGAAACTCTGCAAAACAAGAACATTCATAAGTACAAGTCTTCAAAAGCATTACATTAGGAATTCAGTTCAATTCCTTACATTTACTTGCACAATCATTACAGAGTCTTTAGAATTACATTTAAGTAAGAGGTTGTAACTGAGGGGGTAGTGAGGGGGTGGCCACTCCTCAGGATCTGGAAGCATTGCCAAAGTATCTAAAAGTGGCACAAATAGCCTAAACCATGCAATTGAGCAGATCCTAAGTGAGGAGGTGGCTCAAGTCCTCACAAATACCTGAGAAGTTCCTGCTGTTGCTATTTTGGCACTTAACAATTTGGTGGCTTTTCTGGAGGTCCTACTTTTATAGGGTGTACCTCCCTTATATACTCAATGCCTAGTCACCAGAATATCAGTGCTACTGCTAAAAATAGTCCCAGTGAGGGGATGAAAACTTAGGAAAGGATTGGAGCTATTTAGTTCCTTTTGTGGTTAAACTAGGTACTGTAACACACTAACTCAGTTTGCCACTAGTCCCATCTCAATTGAACCAGTAGTTACTGCTGTGAGGGGGTGAGTATGAATATACACTGACATGTATGTCATGCTATGATTGGTTGACAGGATCACATGATTGCCTAATTGGCTAGGGCAACTTGTGCATGTGATGCAGGGACATTGATTGGATATCCTTTGAGGGGGTAAACAGTATTGTATATGACCTATATATGATTGGTACATGTATGCAACTGAGGAACTGCATTGCCATGTGGCACACATTGACCACAAAAGCCTAGAAATGCTTAAAATAAAATCCTATCTCCTCAAACAGTTTATTAGTTCACTACAACCTGTTACACGATGAATTAAGGGAAGCTTAGCCAATTTCATTTGTGAAGAGAAGTCAGTGTCGAAGCAGGATGTCCTTAGGGGATGGGAGAATGTCAATTCTAATTGTTGCAAAGATGCGTTCCCATTGATTCTCTGGAATCATCCGTCCAAATTATGTAATGAGCCGTACCATACTATCCAAGTTAGCTACTTTTCCCTGTATTCATTGAGTCGGCTTCACTGTTTCTGATACATGCGTTATTATTCACAGATACACAGTAAAAAAAGATACACGAGCAAAGAGTCACCAAGCGAAACTTTTTCGCTATTTGATTTTTTTTTTTTGTGGCAACTTACTGCAATTTTTCTCGTCAGACTTGTCGGAACAATCGTCTTTGCCGTCGCAGAGATACATCTGAAAATAAAATTGGTATCGACAAATAACTTCAAAATATGGCAAAAAATTGAGAAATAGATTATCTCAACAAATCTGAAGTGGTTCAAAAGAAGTTGAAATTTTTACATTAGTAGTTCCTTAGCAGGCACTCCCCAAAAAGACTCTTAGAGACGGGTCTGTTTTTCTGTTTGTTGACAGATCTGATAGAATATGGTATTTGATAATTGAATTAGATCACCCGAAAGTGCCTGAATCAGTCTATTGGACTAGAAATTAATTCTATTTTTGTTGATTAATTCTATCACGTGTCTCTTTTGTGTGATTGCGTTACCGACCACTGAAGGTAATGTTTTCAGTCACGTCTGTCCTATTAAAAAGGCGGATGCACCCGGCAACAGAAGGAACAATGACGTGGCCGAGGTCGAAATGCCTCCTACTGGAAGGCTTTCTTGTTTTTCCTTTTGTTCAGACTTTAATTACTCAATTGTATATTTAATGATATGGTTGGGTCGGATGTATGGTAACTACCTCTGATGTGCTATCAAATAAGTTAACATTATGTTTTAATTGTTAAATAAGCTAATCTGGTGTTGTAAACTAAATTTCTATCTTGATAGTACATTCCACACATGATAATGGCCACACTACTGGCTTTTGTGGTGTGCGGTAATAGGGGAAAGTCAGGGTGACAAGCATTATCTTATGTTAAAATTCAGCTGTTGTGGCCATATAAGGTCATGCAAAGAAAGCTAAGTCTTGAATAAAGTTTTTCTATTGGGCCCTGCCTATTTGTTTACCCTGCAGAGGGATTATCTAAGAAAAGACGCAATTGATTGGAAAAGCTAGTAATGGTGTGGATTCTGCTCAGACTCAGAGTACAGGGTTCAGAGTGAGGCTTTAGAGTACATCCACACTTATTGTATATAATTGAACATATTTGCTAGAAGACACCCCTCAAAACATGCAACACTTGCAATAGTACATATTCACTGTGATGCACTGCTTTTGAAAAATTTTCGAATTTTTCCTAGTAGAAAAATACAGAAACAGAAATGACAAGGTCACAGTTAATTTTCTTTTCCTTTCACACAGCTAGTGCTCTGTAGCATTTAATAGGCAGGGTGGACCCAATAGAAATGCTTTATTCGAGACACACCTATTTTAGCACGACTATATTTGGTCTCATGTGGAGCTCTTGTGTAAAATTTAACATAATATGGCTCACCTCAAGACCTTAGTGTACTTAGAATAGACACCCCAAAAAACTAGTAATGATTTTGTGAGTAAAATTCTCCCCACAAAATTTAATTTAATTCACTGCAAAGTTTACTTTAAGTAAAGTATTTATCTCTAAAGACTTTACCTTTAAAATATATTCTTTATTCTTACACTGAAACAGTCGACTTTCTAAGCCATCGTCCCGTGCAAAGGCTTAAAAATAAGAGGAAACATAAAATAAATTTTCTGTTTTGTGCAGAACAAATCTACTGCATTGATCAAAGGAACATTACTTCAAAATTGAAACAATGTATTTTCAGTGATATTTGAACAAACACACAGAACACTGTTCTTCTGGAATTCTACTTTGGTAGAAGAGTTTTAAATTGTTACTTACCCTTATTGGTGACATAGAGTTAACATAGTTTGGCTCAGAAACCTGTGGTTTCTAAAGCTGACAGTGTTTTTCCGTTTCAAAATGTACAAAAAAAATTGCCAAATTTCACAATTTTTCTTTTTGTACTAGTGTTTTCACAACTGTAATCAAACATGTATTTCATTCCGGTAAATTACACGATTTTGAGTCAATCACAGGTGTTACGTTACACCTTTGTTCCACAATAAATTATCAGTATTTCAAAATATTCTACACAAATTGGACAAATATAACTGACTCAAAATGGAAAAATTCGGATGATTGAACCAACAATATGTGAAGAAAGGAAATTCGTCGAGCTGGGGTGAGAAGGAGGGAAGATAAAACTCGATTGGTTGCTCTAAGTTTGATGGTACACAACACGAAATGGCCTTGCCTTTCATTTCAATCATAGAATTTTTCGATTTGAATTCATCAGCATTGGAAACAATTTTAATTCTCGGCTAATTGTTTCCAATGTGATGAAGGAGTAGTTTCATGTGTGAATCGTATATCAGGTTTATTTACATGTAGAGCCGCCTTCCTCTCGCCATCAATATTTTCATATATTTCTATGTGTCTGAATATTTAATATTTCCCATAAAAGTTTTGTCAAAGAATATGCCTAAATACTAGCAGTTTGTACCATTTTTTCAATGTTTATCCTTTTACACATTCCATTCATTTGTGTAACGGTGTGGCAACACCATTAGGGTAGGGACATCTTTCGTGTCTTTTATGTGAACAACCAAGCTTCCTTAAGCCTCAGAGATCCACCACCCTGTGGCCTTTTGGGCAATTCCAATGAAGTGTGTGGTCCAGGGATGACCAGGTCCTTTCATTGTGGTGCTTTGGCAGGAGTTTCTACATACAAATTCAAGGGAAAAGCTCCTGCCTGGCCTAAATCTGTTATGGAGTGGATCTTATCTTGTCCCTGCACTTCTCATTTCATGCCCAGATTGCCTCATTGTAGTTGGTCTTTAATTCTGAAGAATTTGTGTGAACCTGGCTCACCCCAGGGATTTCAGTCTTTTTGAATGGTATGTTCTACTTGTCAGTTAAGGTTCAGTTTGAAATAGTCAATCATCCAGCTAGCATGGCTATCTTGTAAATTTAACAAATTTCAAGGGAAAAATCACTAAAATAAAAGGTATTTCACAGTATTTCTATTTTATTTGTTCCAATATTTGTTGTATTCATAATGGTCAGTCAATTTAAGCAAAAAATTGGTAATTTTGATCATCTCTGTGAAAAGTCTTGCTTTTGTGTGACTATTGGAGTATTTTGGCATTCTGTGAATTGGTCTAATACCATTTTCACACGAGCAGCTTTGCCAGGTTAAAATTGACTATTTTTTGAGTAATTTTGGTCATTTTTGTGTCGTTCACAGTGGCTCAGTTTTGGCAATAATTTTGTAGTGTATTGGCCTTGCTCTTATATTCACAGTCATTTAAATTGTCTTTTCACAGTCATGACCTGGGGTCTTCTTCTGTGGTGTACTCCAGGGACTCCATCAACTGGCCTTGGCTGAGGGTGGAACCTGGTCCCTGGGGAGGTGAGGATCTTTGCTTGTTGCTTGTTCACATGGTCATTCCTTAATTTGAAGTATATTGTCATGTATTACAGTGTCATTCTAACAGATTCACATCCAGGACACTGTAATTCTGTGAATTGTAACAGTTGTGCATGTGTGCATGTGCGTATGTATGTGTGCAGGTTGTGTGAATGTTCACAAATAGCCATTTTTCATTCACAGTAATGAATAACCAATTTATTGTCATTTCAGTTAATTTTAGGTCCACCAGTGGGAAGGGCAAAATTTACTCTGGGGTAATATTCCAAATTTCTAACTTAGTCCATGTAACTTGTTTTAGTCTTTAAATACAATAAATAGTTCAACCTGTATGGTAAATTAAGAGTTTCTTATTTTGTTCACATCTTATTGATACCAGTGTCAATCCAGGAGAACTTGGATGCTTGTTTTCATCTCTTACACAGTTCTGGATGCCATAGTGCGGCTAGCCCATGTCCCTGAGCGTTTACATTTGTCTAAACTTTGATTTCAGTGTTTTCTGAGATCATTTGAGATCAACTTTATTTGAAGTTCATTTTAATCTCATTTCAACTTGATCTGTAATCTTTCAGATGTCGAACTTTCTTCATTTTCATAATTTGAACAACACCACAATTATGAATCATTTTCAAGGATCGCTTGAAAATGAATAACATCTTAAAACAATATCAACTCATTATTTATGAAATATGGAGAGTTTTTTCAACCATATTTTTAAAGTTTGTTGAATGTTTTGCATTGTTGGATTCATTGGTGCAATCCATAGCTTCTCATGATCTACTGTGTTATACCCCACTTGCAATGCCAGTCAGATGGTTTTGGTTGGGATTGTGCAGCTTCTCATTATGTCGTTCTTACCTTGCTTCATTGCTTCTATCAGGGTGGGATCCAAGAGTTTATCTGTATTTTCGTCTTCTTCTATCCCATTCGAAACATCCCAGATACTGATTTCTAAAGTCGACAGGAAAAGGAAGCTCCATATCCATTGGTAAAGTAGGTACATGGCCCTGTGTAATGCCAAGTCGTTCTTCTGCTTTGTGACTGGTGATTTCTTGTTGCTTTCGTGTTAGTATAAATGAGTAAAGTGCTGGGATTATGGTTCAGAATAAACACCTACGTTCTTGTCGCAAGTTCTCGGCTTGTGCCTAAAAGAGGGAAGAATCAACTTCCGATAGATATTACTAGCGAAAGCTCTCCAGCAAACAAGTTTGTAGAAACGCCCAACTTTCTTAATCTTTTATTTTCACTGAGAAATATTTAGTTCTCTTTAAAATACATATTGCTCAGTTGAATACACGTTTTTCAAAATAGTTTTCCATCGAATTGAATAAAACCTCTCGTGATTCTGCACACAAAGGCACCTGAAAGTTTTGATTCTACATAGCGGTTCGTGATACCAGTATTAACATGCCTTTGTTGCAATAGTGGTGCCACTTGTATGGCATTGTTAAATTATGGCTTTCCTTGTGCTGCGTTCGAAAGTAGACTATACATATTTTGGCTGAGGCTATTAATGTAAGAAGTAACTGTGTGCATCCCGTCGGAAGTACATGAAATTCTGACTGGCCCTTGACTTCTGATTGAGAGTTTTATATTGATTGTAGAGAAGAAAAATTTTCAATCGTAATTTGATTAAAAATTCTCACTGAACTTTTGCAATGTATGAAAGAATTATCAAAGATATAAAACTCTAAATCAGAAGTTTCTTATATTACATTAATTTATTCTCGGATTATTTTTTGACGAATGACCCAGATGCACCCTGAAAGAACAGCAAAAATTTCGGACTAAAACGGAGATATCACTAATTTCTGACAAAGGCTTTACAATGTAAGTCTATGGGAAATTCAGTTTTGAATAGTGCAGCCTCCACCGGCAACCTTACAAAACTAATTCTTCAATAACAATTGTATATTAGTGTTATGAGCCAAATGACATGACTATATTTCAAGTTTTCAATTTAGAAGCAGGTTAAAAATGATAAAAACAAGCACATGCTCAGAAAATTCTGACTAATGCCTAATCACTAATTCTAACAACTTAAATTTTCTTCAGTAATTTCTGACAAGGGACTTTGCAATAGTAACATTAGGAGAGTCAGAAATTAGTTATTGATAAAACCTGTTTGAACTGGTTTAAACCTGTTTATGTTCAGTTTTCAGAAATTACTGATCAATAAAAAAGATGTGTTCAGACAAAATTTTAATTTTCTTTGATTCCTTGTACAAGTAACTTTTAATAGTATTTGGCAAAAAATTTCAGTACACAAACCTTTCAAACTATGTAATAAAGTGGATACTCAGATGTCTGTGATATTTGTGGATTTTACAAGGGAAAAATCCCTGAAAAATGCACCCATTGACTTCAATAGGTCAGAAATTACTGACATTGTCGTTTTAGTCCGAAAGTTTTGCTGTTCCTTCAGGGTGAGATGTGTTCCGAGACAGAATTCGAACATTTTACTTTTGATGAACCTATCCACAAATAACAGAATGCTTCAAGCAGTTTCTTTTTCCTAAAAGTACGCACCTTGCACTTCTTAGTTCCACCAAAACTTCCTTTGAAGCTGCAAAATATCGGAATGCTTACAATCTTCGTCACATTTTACCATATTTGTTTGCAAGAAAAATAATGGAGCTGGCAAAGTAATAATCCAGACCAGAAGGACGTGTCTCTATGGTTACAAGGTGGCACTATTCGAAATGTCGAAATGTCAATTTTAAATCGTCTTTATCGGTTTCAATCGATTAAACATTACTGGCTCCGATTCCTGATGCTAGGCCAGTTAACTGACCGTCATTTAACTCCCTATCCACTGGTCCAAAGCAAAGCAGAATGATATTTATGCTCTTTGAGTTTCTTAGGCCAAAGTTTGAAACCTTGTGCCTTTTCGGCGAAAAATGTCAGATAGACACACATATTTTGCAGACACATATGTTTTCTTTTGTTCTCTACGTTATTTAGATATATATCTAGGTGGGGGCCCTCAAACCCGGGCCTTGAACCAAGAGCCCAGAACTGGATTTACACCAAATTGTGCCACAGGAATGCAAGAGACAAGAAGTAAGATGCCTCCTTAACTTCAGTTTTGACGATAATTGTGAAGCTGTTCTTCCCGGTGACGACTGGTCGAAGCGAGATGCACATAAAAGTGAAATATAATCGCCCTCCTTAGTCGTGACAAATGGAAAGTATAATGTTTTCATGTATAAATGATCTTCGTGTAATATTCTAATATCTTAATTCCTATATCACGAATAAAGGTGATAATAATACCTGTTAAGATCTCAATCATAAGTCTATCTTAGTTTTGCTTCAATCAGGACATTTTGTGGAAATTGCAACTGCATCAGTTTACCACTAATTGAAATCAGCGTATGTGAGACAAGAGACAGGTAAAATAGAAATTATATCAGGAAGATAATAGCCTTTTATGGTCTCGCAAATCGTGTGGAATAAGATGGCTCATATTGTGAGGGCCAACGATACTTTGGATGCAAGAAGTTCTGAAACTTTTTGATTATTTCCATGTCAGAGTTCTCCATAAGAAGTTCCAATTCAGGGGAGTGTTTTGGGGAATTTCTCATTGACTTTGAATGGGGGTACTTGGAACTTCTCATGGAGAATTTTGAATTTGAGTACCTCAAGACATTACACCCCACTCCCACAAATTGGAACTTCATGGAGGTATTTTACTTTGAATGTTAGTATGACAGTATGCAAGATTATCTCAGACTCTGGTCCTGAGAGGCTTGTACATTGGCAAAACTTTATTGATTTCATAATCGAATTTTTCCTAAATAATACAAATCTGACATTTCTGGCATTTTTGTACAAAATTGACATCGAGGATTTCACAATTTAAGTACTTGTTAAACCATACTCTTTGTAGTGGTTATGGCTCCCTTGTCTGTGTACTCAGTTTCAGAACCCTTTGGTTTGACTCACTAGGGAGTCAATTTGCACTAGAAACAGTCAAGAGGGATTTACTATCGAAGATCTTTTATTAGTACAAAACAGCTAAAACAAAATAGTAGACAGAATTGGTAAAAGTATTTTACAAAACCAAATGTTTCTCATTTAAAT
>JBCAUG010634681.1:0-14029 GCA_038406175.1 Haplosyllis leylae | reverse complement strand
CTCCATGGACCCTTCCCCAGGCTTTCCCCAGGCTCTCCCCAGACCTTCCCCGGACCTTCCCCAGACTCTCCCTGGACCTTCCTTTGACTCTCCCTGGACCTTCCCTGGACTCTCTCTGGGCCTTCCCCAGACTTTCCCCAGACTCTCCCTGGACCTTCCCTGGACTCTCCCAAGACTCTCCCTGGACCTTCCCCAGATTTTCCCCAGACTTTTCTTGGACTCTCCCCAGACCTTCCCTGGACTCTCCCTGGACCTTCCCCAATTCTCCCCAGATCTGTTCCATACTTCATCCTGATTGGTGGATCCCCATCACCCCATTCTAAATGCTAAATATTGACCAATCACACTCAAATATACTAGGTCTCATTACCATAAAACTGCAAAATACTCCCCTCCACCCTGTCCCTATATCCTCCGGGGAGTTCATAGTAATCAATAAGCTGACTCTAACGAACCAGCAATTATAGTATGTACATTTGTTTTTAATAGAAATAGAATGGCCAAAAAGTGAGGTTGGTTGGTAACCCCTCCGTTTGAGTTTTGGTAGGTGTGATTAAAATTAGATCTAAGTGGTAATGGGGAGAGGGTGGGAAGAAGACCACTGCACCCTTGAGGGTGCATGGCCCAGTGGTGATCACTCATCTCAGAGGTACTCTTCCAAAAATAGATTTACTTCTCTGTATTGCATAACCACCTGAGTGGGTCTTCTAACCAATGAGAACACTATCCTGGGTCAACTGCCATGTTGCCATGCTGGCTAAGTACTCACTCTGTCACCAGGAGTGCATGGAATAATCAGTGCGCACCATTGGCCTTTTCACATATGTAAGGCCTGCAGAGATATCAAGATCGAAATTATATAAATATGTGTTAGCCTATGGGTTTCAACAGGATCAAACGGAGCAGGACTTTAGTGAGGAAACTCTGATCCTAGAATCCCCGAGTACTTTGGCTGAAGCCTTGAGGTGAAAAAGAGTTAAATTCAATACTTTCCATGACACCAATATTTATGATATATCAGGTAGATGGAAGTAAGATTACGAAGAGATGATTCAAAATTCTGTGATGTTTTGGATGGATGTAAGGATCAAATGCAACTTCAAAATCTATTTCAAACAGTTTGAAAGGATGCAAGTAAAGCAAGATCATGAGACAAAAGAGTATCGCAAGTAATTCACATTTGCCATAAAACTCTTACACGATGAGCGTGGACCCCAAATGTTAATATTGTGTTCCCTGCAGTTTAGCACTAAAATATTCCCAGATGTCTATTCAATTTGGGACATGACAGCTTAATTATATTATTCTGGCTTTACAACCACCTACGCACAAAACCGGCAGTTTCCTGCAATACGGATTCAAACTGTTTCTTTCATTCATCTGTTGATCTTTTTTGTTAAATTGCAATTTTGTCATTATGTTTCGTTCACTACATAGGTCTCTCTTTGTGTTTAAATTTTGAAATGCATTGCCTCCCTGGGCCTGCCCGCGTGATTGGACAAGAAAATATCCGCCTATGGGGTAATTCATTGCTTTGAAATCTTTGAAGACACGACCTCCGCAAAGTGTGATTGCTTTGTGTCTTACAGAGCTTTTTACGCAACAGTAATCGCAAATTTTCGTTTTAAGTGTGAACAAGAGGATCGCCTTTTGACTTGTGGATAAAATCAATGCGAATGCGCTGAAACTACCCGTGTAGCAATGGTGACACTTATTTCTGGACATCCCGAAGTTGATTTTTGCAACTCATGGGCATTAAGTGAGGACATGTTCGAGTTTTTTACGAACACATATAGAATTGGAAATAATGGCAATATGGCCAGTAGAGGCTTTACTGCGTGAAAGCAAAAATTCCAGAAATAAAATATTACCCCCGTGAGTATTGAGCATGGTACCTTAGACATTCAGGTCTTGCTCTCCTCTCTGAGCTATCAAGGCATGTGTTACTATGGATATACTATGGATTGGCTGAGGTCCTCGGTTCAATGCTCACTGGGGTAACATTTTGTTGTTGCATTTTTCTTTGTTTTTATGTGGTAAAGCCTGTGGTGTCAATATTGCCATTATTGCCAATTTCGGCTATTTTGTGAAAAAAACTCGGTTAAATTGACTAATATAATGGGGTCTTCCTAAGGTATGCAAAACGACCTTGCGAGATAGATAAATAGTTATGGACCACTTTTCGACCAAGCTACAAAATTATTGATTTTTAGTGAGGAATCTCATGTTCGGTTCTATTTTTCAGAAATGAATAACTATTTCCCATTATCTGCTATACTGGTTATTTTCAGAAACTTGTAAACAGAATTTATCAATGCTCTCTGACATTTTAGAATATCTGCGATGTCCACATAATGTAATGGCAAGGTATTCCGTCCCTTCACGGACCAAATTGTCTTCAATTTCATGTTTTTCTTGTAAATTTACACACACCCCGCCTTACTGGGTGTAATTTCTTCAAAAGCCCCCCGCGGTAGTTAGCCTTCTCAGTTTTTTACAGGATTTTCACCATTTTATGGGATTTTTATAAAATTTTATGGGAGTTCAGCAAAATCCCATAAAAATCCACCAAAATCCTTTAAAAATGGTGAAAATCCCACAAAATTACGCAAATCCTGTAACATGAGAATGGGGGGGGGGTTATGGGGGTCCGAAAATAGTACACCGGGATTGGCGCCCCCCAGGGGAAATCCTGGATCCGACTGGTTCCAATTTGTTTTTGTTTAATCTAGTACTAAAATGGCCAATGAAGGAACAATTTTCATAAGAATTTTTATACTCACCCTCGTGATAGAACGTGAAGCACATATTCATCAATGATTTCGCTGGAGAGTAATCCTCGCTGTGATGGCACTCGAACAGAGCTATAGCAAAGTGTTGTACCAATTGATAAAAGACTTGCTCGTTCACTCTCTTGCTGTTCGCCCGCTGAAATAAAGGCAGATGTTCACCTTACTTCTCCCATTTAATAAGAAATGTTTTCTGTCTGTTTTGTATGTTACTTTATGTTCTGTCTGATTGTTTTTGTCGATTGTCGGCATTATTTGTGGGAAGACACAGGAACTATTATTTTGTCGCTTGTGAACTTGACTGATTTGGCAAGATTTGAATCATGTTTTATCCAAGTTCAAAATGTGAAGGCAGGGGTTCCGGTCTTCCAGGTCATCTGGCCGGTGAGTTTAATAGATCTGCTTCTTTCGAATTCCTCACAAATTAGCCGAAATTGGCAATAATGGCTACATTGGCATCATCGGCTTTACCAATGTGAAAACAAAAAAAAATCTTTCAATGAAATGTGACCCCAGTGAACTTTGAACCGAGGACCTCAACCACTTGAACCTGATGCTGTGCCCTCTGAGCCATTGAGGCATGTGTTACTTAGATCTAAGATCTGTATATGGTCATGCTCTAAATGATCAAAAAATGAACAAAAGACAATTTAAGGATATCCCAAGTAACACATGCCTAAGTGCCTCAGAGAGCAAAACATCAGATCCAAATGGCTGAGGCCCTAGGTTCAATGCTCACTGGGGTAACATCTTGTGGCTGGATTTTTTTGTTTTCACGTAGTAAAGCCTCTGATGCCAATATTGCCATTATTGCCAATTTTGTGTGTTTGTCAAAAACTCGATTTACAAAGTAAATCTAATGTATATATACTTTCTGTGTTCAGTTCTTCTGTGTAGATTGTTATATATTTTTTTACCATACTCTTCCTGCATTAGTAATTTTACATGTCCATCACCACAATATCAAGGTATCAAAATTATCCTCTGCAAAAAGGTCCGATCTACTTGGAGATATTTATGATATTTTTTTTTTTTTTGGTCAATGCTGAAACCTGAAAATTTGATTTCCGTATACACCTTTGTTAGACATTAAAAATTCAAATGTCTCAATATAGCTAACTAATATAAATAATTGTGTTGTATCATTTTGTAAACAAATGTATTATTTTCCTCCATTTTTTTGGAAATTACTAGATTGTACGGCCATTGTTCACTTTGGAATAACTACTGTGGAGAACCAAAATTATTTTTGGTTTGAATGTTACGAACATTTGCAGCCTTTGGCTGCCATTTAAATGTTGAGACTGAAATTAATTACACGGCATGTACGTCGACTTTCAAGACTAATACCACGAAAAAAATTACTTGGATATTAGATAGTGTTGAAATGGAAGGACGCAGACCAGCTTTGAGGTTTCTTATTGGCAGTCTTTCCAGGAATTAGATGGTGTGACAGAAAGGTGAGCAATACATCAGAATACTGCGGGGAATCTAATAAAATGGAACACGACAGCATCCAGAGAGATATTATTGGATAATCTCGTACACGTATTCTTAGCAGGCATAGGCAATCACCAAATTTCTCCTGATCTTGTTAAGATGTTCAAGGGTATATGTGCATAATTTCGCACCACTTCAAAAATGGAAAGAAATTACCAGCCTTACCATTCGACTGTTTAACCGTTTCTCTCCTTCAAACTCCCTTCATGAGAATATTTTTGCAACGACAGCTCCATTCAATAAAATAGTCATACTCAGGTCTCTCTTTATGTTATTTAGTACCATTGGACAAATGTCATGGACAATGTCTTGTATAGGTATGTTTAGACTGGTGCTCTTTAATACGAAACTTTGCTGTTATGAAATGTTAACTTATATCACATAGCATACCATTAAATCAAACAGACACTGTCCCTTACATTACTATTTGTAGCAAGTTGATGAGGCAGGTGAGACTGGAGAGTGTAATCAATTCTCAAGGGACTCATGAACATTGGAGTAACTTCCGAAGTAATTTACATCAGAGTAATAAGTATTATAACTTTAACCCGTTCATACAATTTGATATAACTAGTGTTTTTCTGATTGCATGACCATGTGGCAATAGACAGGGGTTGGGTCGCAACATACAAAAATAACAAGAAGATTTTCATTTTGACTACAGCTTACCTGGGCTGTGATGTACCTCGAGAACCATAATCGTCCAGCCGCTTGCTACAAAAGAAACCATCAAATTCCTTACGTTATGTCAAATAAAGTTTTTTTTTCGAAAGTGACGATATAACTTTAAGTCAGAATCTTTGATTATATCGAAATCATAAACTATAATATATTGGTATTTCTCTTGACATTTATATACATAAAACATGGAATCATTTTGCATTTCAGTTAGTCTTTGAACAAAAGAGCAGATACAAATGGAGAACTTAAATCTTGTAAAATAAAAAGATTTTCAGGTACATATAATGTACCCCAAAACTATTTGTGTTGTGAAACAATTACATTGTATTTTATATTTCAGGTTAATATCAAGCGGAAAAATATTAATCGTGGTACTTGGTGAGGGTAGGCCGGATTGACAGTTGACCAATTGTGCAAGAGGAAATAGCCCCTTATCACCTGTTTTCGTGGAAAGCTCTGAATAGAGCAATCCCTTACTAGGAATATTCAAAAGTACTTAGATCACCTTAATATATATAAAATGTAATTGCACGGTATTACACTGTACTTTCTGGTAAAATATGTTGGTTATTTCTTTGTGCTTCAAAATAAATTTGTTGTGTACTACCGCTGCAAAGGTTAGCCAGATACCGAAATCGGTCAGACATTCCTGAACTTCCTGCACGGTGTTCGGGCCGGAGTCAGAGCTCACTGAAAGTTTTAAAAGCGACCAAAATATCCAAAAAATCCGAGAATAAAGACAATTCTCCGTGCCTGCAACAAATCCTACCACCGGCGCGAGAGGCGGGATGTAGGGGTGTGAAGGGGGTACACTCACATTTAGACATAGCCATTAATGTAGTCACATCAAGTTGTTTACTCTTTGGATCTACTAAATTTTAGCAGAGCTGTTCCCTGAACAATTTGCTTATGCAATGGTTCGTGATGTAGATGTCATTGTAGATTTTCATTAATGTAAATTAATTTATCATTATTCACATATTGACAATAACAATAACAAAAAAATGTCATGAGAAATGAGATTTTTGTTGTGAATGCCTTCAAACTTTCACTCATTGTCATTCACTGCATAATGACAAATTGTGTCATCAATTAGGTGCATAATGACACTTTTTAATAATTACTGACACCATGAAGACCATTCCTTGCAAAGGACCATACTCTCTCTCCAGAATGTTCATGATTTTGTCATACACATCCATTTCTACTAAATGTCTATTTTTGGACTGTTATTTCATATAAAATATGTACTTTTACGTAATTGAAGCTAATATTTGGCAAGATCACTTTTGCTTTCATTATTGTTATTATTACTTCATATTACTGTTTCAGAATAAATTCGATTGCTCTACTCAATGTGGATGTCTAGATCCAAAGGGTAGGGTCCATGTGAACTATGGATTTCTTATGGAATAATTTTGACGAGCAGTATAACATGACAGAGATCAATAGCTGGTCAGGTTGAAGTCTGATTAGTCTCAGCGGTGTTCTCCCATACATAATGTACAACTACCGTCTTAAACAGCTTCAAACCGTACATGCTGCTGTTGTGGGTGATTTATGCTCATGAGGATGTGTGCAGAAGTGACAGTAACTATGTGCATTCGGCTTGATGGTAAATTTATTTACTGGTTCTGTAACACTACAGCTATGTGGGGAGGGAAGGGAGGCTCGGGCAGGGTACTTGTATAAGGATCGGATAGCTTAATTGCCTTCCATTCGTATATATGATTTGTATTTTTAGTCTGTTAGTCAATTAGGGTCAAATAAGGCTTCTATGTAGTAAAACTACTGACTTAGACTGGTAATATTCCAGGAACTCTTAATTCCTAATTCATGACTTACTTCATACCCTTTATGACCCATCCCCTTTCCGATGACGCGAAATCACTCTAGAAAAGTGCACAAGTGTCCCGGGGCCTGGCCCCGAGGGCACCCGCATGGACCCACTTTAACATCTGGTCGAAATGAAAGCTTTCTCCCCACCGGGGAACCGTTCAACATGTTGTTGAGGATCACTTAAAACTCGAAGGTATTTTTGTTATCTCCCTACCATTGATTTACAATTCATCCACATTGATAACAGATTGGGTGCAGAACTTTCTCCAGCTGAATTTCAGAGGCAATTTAGAAAAAGGATTACCGGTATACATTGTTGGAAAACCAAATATAGTTTTCGGAGGCTTAGTTTTAATTAAAGATTATGCAAAAGCTCAACGGAGAGATCAAATTGGCCCTTTCAGAAGCCATGTTAACTATTCAGCTGAGTCTTGAGACATCAAACCTTATTGCAGTTCCTTTGATAGACACTCCATTAAGAAGATCAATATTAGGTCAGGACCCGTCTGTGTGTTCTGGGCTAGCACAATGAACTCTATCGTACATTAAGTGCAGCTTCCAAAAATAGAAAATAACAAGCCTTCATCTGGAGTAGCACATGTGCATTATCAACACTTATCCTGCAAAATCCCTAAGAAAAAAGAGTCAACATCTAGTGCGCTAATGACTCTTATAATGCTTTGAGAAACAAATCTTTCCTGAAATAGATAGTTTCCTACTGATAGATGATATTTTACATTCTATGTCTAATTTGGATGTCGTATGTAAATATCAACTTATCTCCATTCTGAGATCGTTAAGCTGTTTTTTCACCACCTTGGATCAAACTGCAGTGTCATGCGCAATAGCATTTCCAGTAAATACATTTTATATTGTTCAACTAACTGTCCCTGTACTTAACATATCAAATAAGTTCGCTTCCTGGAAAAAGCATTGGACTCAGACTAGGTTAATCTATAATTTTTTAATAAATAGATCTGTAACTCATGAACATATTTTTAAATTATGAACAGCATTTTAGAATAATAACGTCTAAGAATTTGGGACAACATATCCATATCAATTGAGTTATTACATGGCTAATTTATGGTTGCCAGATCTAACATATTATTCGTGATGAAGGAAATTTAAGAAGCCCTCAATTTGCAATAAGAAGACAGTACTTGTTTAGAGGTGCCGAACACCACTGATTTAATGTAGGGTGTAAAACCGCGAAGAAACAGGAGCTGTGTGAGGAAATAAAGAGTCGAGTCTTGAAGAGAACCATGACGTCAGCATCAATCCATGCCTGTGGTGATGGGTTATGACAAAATGCCTATAAAAAGAAGACAGCCACTGCTTTGTGCAATGTTATGGGACTACAGACTGATAAAAATATGTCAGTTTTGTGTCGACCAATTCACTGAGTTAAATGTTTTAGATTCTGAAAGACTGCATTGCCATGATTCTAATCCCAACACAAGAAATTCTTGTGCAAGATCATAACCTCACTGTCACACTAAAAAGCTTCGGATAGTAGTGGTCCAGACTTACCATCACTTTCTGTGACAATGCACATTATGCATTGTGATAAATGTGGTCAGAGAATGGTTTGCAGAAAATGCCAATTTATTTTTCGACTCTGTGAATGTCAGAGACACCTTCAGGAGAAATGTATCTGATAGTCGGTGACAACGTCAGACGTCCTTTCCAAAAATATCTTCCTTTTTTTTCTGTGCAAGGTAACCAACTTGATTTGCATGGACACCACCCTCCAACAAAAGCTTTCAGCTCAGATTTCCATTTTGAGACTTTTATTCTGGACAAAAAATCTATTACATTGTGAAGCTAGGAAACGTTCTACGCGTACACTAATTGATCCATTTAGACTCGTTTCTATTTTGGAGAGCGCAGTCCCCAAAGAAATCTTTATGATTCCGGAGTGCACCAAATTCACACATGTCACGTAACATTGTAATGTTTGTTTTATCAAATTTCACTTTGAATTTGGTGATGTTGTAACAATCAATACACAAATATACATTAAGTGTAGTTTCTGTTGAGCTTCTAGTTGATTTCTTTTTTAAACTAAACAAATCATGTGAGACGTCTATAGTTAATAACCAAAGAACTCTGAAATCAAAAATTAACCCATCAGTGTAATAGTCTACTGGTAAAAACCCTTTGCACTTTGCTTCCTGAAGAAGATGACAAAACAGCTGTAGAACTAAATTAGTCTTAATATTAAACCAAAAATTGTGGTGTTGTTACTCTGGTACACTAGACATTTTCTGGTTGATTAAATTACTTCAGACGCAGTAGCATTCTCTCCTGATTTCCTACGAAGTAAGATCATGTTACAGAATGAAGACGAAAATATCATCTCCTGGAAATTTGTCGGACACAGAGAGACAGAATATCAAATGTATGATTTATGTTTCAATAAAAAAAGACTGCAGAGGTGCCATACTGTTGTCCTCAGTTGAATTCTCATATCTGGTCCTATTCCATCAGTACCCTGGCCCAGAGTCAGGTTTGTTTCTGCACTCTGAGGCCCCAGTATCATATCCCTACAGCTTGTTTGGGAGCTCATAGATGTCGAGTTTAAATGGGTATTAGTTATATATAATTATGGACTACAATATCATCCAAATTAAAGGCAAAATTCATTTGCACTGTGTTCTTTAGTTATTTTTACACGTGTACAAGAAGTTTTAATCTCATCCAATAAATTGTTAAAGATGTACTGGTTCTTTCTCTTGATTGTTATTGTTGAAAAAACGAAATCTGTCGATGTGATTAAACACGTGGACGTGTGTCAAGTTGTGAAATATAAATTTAGTTTCCTTCTTTTGATTAGATATACACCTACATCGCGGTAGTAGATTTAACAAGGTTGGTAGATTGATAATCTAGTTTTTTACGATACACATTTCTGTCAGATCTGACAGATCTTGAAGGGAATTTCTACTCCTTGCTATTTTATGTGTTAATTATTTGATGCATTACACACAATCTAGCAAACATTGGAAATATAAAATAACCCTTACTTTTAAAATTTAAGTCGTGATTATTCTTAAAGATTGCATTTTATTTCTGTCAGATCTGACAGATCTGTCAGATTTACTTATCGTGAAAAACTCAATTGGTACACTGTAGGCTAAATTACTCCATATTATTCTTTTAGTCTTTTTTTTCACAAAATGTGAAAACAAAGAAAATATTACTCACCTGACACAGTTGGCCAAATTTTGACTTGTCTGTTTGTGTGATCCCGCCACTGAAAGAAGAAAGATTTTTAAACCTTTACAAGATTGACAATAGGCCTTACTGACGCATACTTTTCATTGCTGTCTTCAGCAACATTATGTTCTTTACATTTAACGCTGTCGTACACAAACGTGCATCACATTAAACTCCACAAGCTACTGTTTCTTTCATCTCTTGATTAGAAAACGGAACAATGCTTTCCTACAAATATATCATCTTCCTTTACATGACGAATTTTGCTCAAATTAGATGAGTACTGCATGTGCCTGTTTCCCTTTTTATCAAATTTACAGATAATCAAAGGTAGACTCTTCATTGAATAGGCCATGCCCCGGGGGCTTCCAGTTTCTTGTAATTGCAAAGATACAAAATTTTCTCAAAAATGGTGGAGTGAAAACTTCATTCAAGCCCTTACTATGTGTAACTAATGGTAACCAAGGACAACCAATGATGGACTTCTCTTGAAAATCACTTTTAAAAAGATAAATAAATTAAATACAGATTAATTTCTTTCTGTTTGTTTGTTGTACATCAATACGAAAACCAAAGAATTGTGTTCTTTCAGTAATCTTTCTTTCTGTGTGGAGTGGCAAATATTCCATGTCCTTACATCAAAGAAATAATTATGAAAAAAATTGCACTGCCTGTAACATTGGAATGGAGAGACAGCCACTTTGTTGATTGTTTCTATTATTGGCATAAGAGATGCCATGTTACAGAGCATTGTGCAGGGAATAGATACTGTTATTGGATTTGAAGGAGCCAATACATAAATTAGCTTCAGTGTTACTTAATCCGGTTATACCGATATATGCAAAGTCGATAATATTTTCATGATCATGAGCAGCCATCAAGTATTTATGACCAGAGGTATATTTAACGTAAAATATTGATTTTACATTCTTCTCTCATAACCCTGGCGTCAGTTTTTCTTCCTTTCCTTGCACTAATTTAGTATTCCTACCATGAGACCAAAATGAGAGAAATTCAGCGTATCGAATCATATTTACACTTTTTGAGATGTTGTATCATCAAAAATTAAAATAACCAAGGAGTGAAAAAATTCACTTGCTGGCTCATATGGGTTATCTTGAATCTTCAAAGTGCTGAGATTAACATTACAACCAAAATGAAGTCTAAACTTAAAAGTTCCTTTTATTATATCCTAAATGAGTAGTTCATAAGAGTAACTCATGGCAACCAAGGACAAAACAATTGTGGACCTTAAAAGTTTATCCAACCAAAATGGGTATAACAACTCAAGATATGCCCTAAACTTCATATTTCCCTATCATCACCAGGAATCCCTCTATGTTGCTCTGCTTCCCTCTGTACCTTTGAATAACAAATAGAGAGTAATTTTTGGACATTCTGGTTTGGACTATTTAACAATTCTGAATTAATGGATCACTTTTGATTACGGCAAGACCGTCACATTTCTGTTAGGGAGGAACAAATGGCACACACAGGTATCAACTGTCAGCATGCCACACAGGCGAGATAATATGTTGTTTCTTGAAGCTAATTGATATTTGAAGTGTGCTTATGCTGCTGCTTCGTACCTGATCTCCATGGTAACCTTTTTAGAACTATAATAAAGACAAGGTTTGTTTGCTGATCAATTCCTTTGACATATCACGCTCATTTGAGATCTATGTGGCTTGTTACATGCTCGCACTTTTAAAGTATACATAAAATAGAGTTACCTGTCAGTCATGAATATTTTGTTTACAAAATGCCTCATAAAAATGACACATTCTGCTGTCTGTGGATCCATTTGGTTTTCATTAGGTTCTGTCCAATCTGGATCAGATCCCACCGATCCAGTTCGGAACATATCCAGCGACGCATCTACTATATCAAAGTCACTTGGATCTACGATATCATCACAACCTTCTGTGGCTTCAGAATCAGCATCAGAATCGTCTTTTGTTGGTTCTACTGGGTCTGGAAGTTTTTCCTGGGAAGTCGGTGTGATAACGAGGAGATCCTGTTGGGGTGCCATGAGTCCTCCACCCCTTGTACTTCCACCAACTGGGCCTTCACGTAAAACAGATGAAGGGGCAGGCTTACCACTTCCACCACCATAAAGTTGATTAGAGTAATCGCTTCCAATGACCGGTACCCCTTGTTGTATGCTATTAGTGTCATAGGTGAACTGATACTGTGGTTGAGCTTGGTCGAAAGTAGGCGGTGGTGAGGTTTTCTCAAACGGGTTGGTACGTGGAGCCGGCACCTGTGTTCGAGAATATCCCGACGTTCCTTCAGTATCCGTGACGCTTCGGGCAGGCAGACTTCCCTGGTGCTTCGGTACAGATTGCTGATAAGTTGAATGTTCATTCTGGATCGGTGGTGACTTTGGTTGGCTATCCACGCTGTACTGCTTCACTTTGCCATTAGCACCAGCTTTATTAAATTTAGGAGGTGGAGGCTTGGGTGGCCCTTTCAAACTGGATCTGGAATCTTGTCGAATGGGAGGTGGTCTAGGTGGGGGTCCGTCACCACGGGTTAGTGAAGGCTTTCTTTCTGGTGTTCTCTGCGCAGAGTCTGGTGTTCTTTGTTGTGAACTTGGAGGAGATTTGGGAGATAACTGAGGAGGAGTGTTCCCAAGCTGCTCGTCACCTTTATTCCCCAAAACTTGATCAAATTTGTTGGTAATTCCACTTATTCCATTAAAGAGACCGTCTTTCTTTGCACCAAGGGAGCCCAGGAAACGGGAAGAGCCTTCAGTTATGCTCTCCTTTATGCTGGAAGAACCTTCTTCATCCTGCGAGAGAGAGAGACGACGAAAAAGTTTGACGCCACCTTCAGTTATTCCGGCAAAGCTATCCTTGAAAGACTTCTTTTCCTCCTCTCCTTCCTCGTCTTTCGATCTCCGCCGCCCAAATGAGAAATCCATTGTGCCTTCTCAAGTGCTTATTGACTGCCAGGAATCCCTGGTGGTCTTCAGCCTAATTTTCATGGGCAGCCAAAACTGAAATTAGAAACAAGAATGTGTTCTCTGTCAAAGATGATGAAATTAAAAAAAATAATGTGTTCTCTATCAAAGATGATATGCAAATGATCCAGTTACCCCAAGTCCAAAACGGGCATCAGTCCATGAAAGTTACGAAACTCTCAGGTCTGTTACACACAGTCAACATTAGCAAATATATATTAAAACACTGAAGTGATACTCTCACTATTTCTTTTCGTTTTCTTATATTTTCTTTGTGTAGATCGACACTGTTATTGCCAATTTTTTTATTTTTTGAACCCGTAAAGAAAAAGGTGAAAATATAAATAGTTCCACATGAAAGAAGAACCAATAACAATGAGATGAAACCTATTCATCAAGTGACATTCAGTGTAAATAGATTTGATTTCTAAGAACAAATTGGAACAAAGTCTTATCCGACAGGTTCCAGTAATTTGTGTACTGAAGTTGGTACATTATGTTGTCAAAATAATCCATTTTTAATAGCTAAATTTCTTACTTTTTTCTCACCCTTCTCTTCTGAATGTGAAACCTTAAGAAATTTAACTCATGGGAAGATGTTAATATATTTGTCTTTGAGAAATCGATTGGCTTGAAATGAATTTGCCCATCATCAATGTTAATTTCGTGGATATGAACCTCCATCACAGTGGAACCGGAAGCTCCGATTAGAGGTTGTGGTTAAACATTGATTTGATCAGCAAGACAACACAGTGCATACGCATGGAAAAGACACGAGAGGACCACAAATCCAATGAAGTGCACTGTCTCCTGTCTCTCATTCTGCTGCAGCTCTCGAACATGCTGGTCGATAAACCAGCTTCTGTGTTCCAGCCAATTCACGCATCAAATCTATTACTGTCATTCAAGGTCATCGTGTCTCTACCTCTATCAATTTGCCCAAATATATTTGTCAAAGCCAGAATACGAACGTACTAAATGAACCGCACAACCAATAATTAATTACCGAGTATCCATAAGTCCCGATCACAAT
>JBCAUG010634570.1:0-14030 GCA_038406175.1 Haplosyllis leylae | reverse complement strand
TATAGCCCTTTATTAAGGGAGAATGTGGTTTACCCTCTCGTGGCTATTGCTACCGTATGGTTAAGGTAATCGTATATCGTATTACCTTGCAGAATACTTCCCTGATAATTAAGTTTTCCTTTCATGGTTTTCACTAAATTCAATTGTGTTTTTCCGTAATTATGCAATGTTGCCAGATCTGTCAGATCTGGCATTTTTGTATTTCAGTTTAAGCTTTTTTCTTGTACATATCTTAACATGTCAGTTCTTTTAATACATATTATTAATTAGAATTTTGAGAAACATATCCCCACCAAATTTATCAGTGACTGTAAAAAAAATTAACATTGGAAAAAAGGAAAGTAATTGCCATTTTGTCAACTATATGTTCCGATGTTTGGGGAAAGCTCAAACTTTGCCTTTCTGCTGTGGAATAGATCTATTGTTATTTCTTGCCAATTCCTTTTCAGCACTTGCTTATTTTATTTAACATGGTTTTACATAAAGCACGCCAAATACAAGAATTAAAATAAAAATAATTCACCAATTTTACAATTAACATTTGCGTAAAATTGATTTGTATTGAACACAGAAGGTTCTCAGTTTGATCTGCCAGATCTGACAGAATGTGCTAGAACTGTTGATTCTGATCAATAATTAACAAAAACACAACTTTACGAACTAAGTTTTCGTATATTAGCAGGATCATATTGTAATATTTTCTTCTTTTGCATAATGACAGAAGCTGTGATATTGATTCCGAGTCAGTGATTAGATTAGACAGACAGATAGGGATGATTCTCAGCTTGGCCTCATCTCCTTTGGCAGCCGAGAATTGAAAACCCATTCATTAAAATTCTAAAAAATTATACAAATTTATACTTGTTCATAACAACGCAAAGTATTGAATTAAATGATACCTGCACATTTGACACATTTAAACATACCGTACTTTGGTAACACAGTGATTATTGGCTTGTTATGCAGTTGTTCGTTGCCCACTTTTCCGACTCGCAGATCCTACTGCCAAGTCGGTCCCTAGTTCTAAGTTAAACTCGCTTTTTTCAAATTGCAGCCAATATAGATCTATTTCATAGTGCTACATTTCTAGCAATTGTCGCTAAATATAGTTTGGCAATAAGCAAATGAGAATTGTTGATGCAACCATCGCCGTGATCTCTATGAGTAAAATAACAATGTGAATAGTGCCCGTGCAGATGACTACACAACTGAATTAGCAATCATTCCTGGTAATGCTTCTACCTTACAACTTGGAATTAGAGAATCGCCTTGGGAATATTAGTTACTCATTTGTGAAAAGTGGTTAGAACGTCTCAAAAGGACACAAGTTTTACTACTCAATATTTGAAAAGTTGACCTACACACCGGATATTCCTGTTGCAGATGTGTACCCCATATCAATGCTGTTATTTGACGCGGACATCTGAATTAGAGACATAGCAGTGAAACAAGGACATTGTCGAGCCTAAACATTTTTGTCAAGAAGAAGTAATGATTGATTTCATACCAAGAATTAAATTATAATTCGGATAAATAATCTAATTGTTTTACAGCCCACTGATATTTGCAAATCCCTGAGACTATGTCAAATTACTCAAAGATGTTTCATACCTGTTTCGAGGTAGCTTTCAAAGTGTGTTTGAATGTTATCGACCCATTCTGCAGATCTTCTGGTCCTCTTTTGCCATATTTATAGATGTGTTTCATCTATAGGCAAGCAAATCAAACTTTGAAGTGAATATTTTTCAATATCTACTGTATCGATAAAGTTCAGTATCAAATTAATTATCAACAAGTTAATCAGTAAAAAATCTTGATTCTTCTGAATATATATTTTTTGTACAGAGTTTTTCTCGTAAAAGCACTAAATACTAATATCAGTGTCAAGTTGATAACAACTTTATTGCTGGCTCGTTTAGAGTCAGCTTAGTGATTGAGATGGGGAGGGGCCACGGAGGATTTGGGGAATATGGCACTTTTATGATAAGTTGGCCTACTTTAGGCTGCACTCGTTGGTGGGAATTTGTTTACAGAATGCTGTCACGACGATCAACATGTCAGCAATTGCGAACGTTCAACGAAACAACGTCATTTTTCTAATTACCAACATTGACAGGGAAATGTTAACTAACATCAAATAGGAAACTGATATTAATTACTGATTCAATTTTAAGTTAAATGTGAAAGTTATTTGATGAATGTTTAAATATGTCATCCAGTTGAGTAACAGCTTAAATGATCACAGAAGTGAACACTGAATAGATCAAATGACAAATCCGTCAAAAATGTCAGAAATAGCAATGATTCAGATGATTCAGATAACTGGTTATTTACTAATTATTATGATTTCTTAAATAGGAACAAAGTGTCAATTTTTTTTGCATTTTGAAGAAAAACAACTTCTACCTGTCTTTTTTAGAAAAGAAATAATGATTTCTGAAATTAGTTTGCAGTATCAAAACTAATGATAGTCATGTAGTACCACAATCACCTTGGGAACAAATATGAGTAGGAGTGTACAAGTGACGCAGAATAACACGCAGACGGCCTGAAACGCATAGGTTACCGTTGCACCTCCCTTTATGGCTGCCGAAACTGTAACTCCCACCGCGTACATGACAACTGTATTGTACACGCAAATACCAATTAATCTGAAATGAAAACATTTTCTTGTACTTTTTAATTTTGACATATTTCTTTTGTAGACTCACTTGATTAAAAGGTAAATTAGATTCTACTACACTTACTTTGAATCATTTAGTCCAGGTATTGTGATAGCCCTGGTTTCATAAGCAAGGAACACTCCGAAAAGAAGTAATAAGCCCTTAAACCCAAACAAGCCTCCAAACCAGTATATGTTGTAGTTGCAGTGACAGTAAAACTCATACGATGTTGTTATGAGTTCATCCGTTTCCTGAAATACACTCTCATAATAAATTCACATGTTCATTAGTTTAATTTGTATCTGAAATTGTTTATTTTTAAATAGTTTTCTACGCTCACTAAAAATGACTTACAATGGGCGATCCCACTTGCCGTTCCTTTATTTCTAATGGATCCAGAATAAACCAGGCTGTGAGTATAATTCCGTCAATTAGAACCAGAAAGAATACTCCGAGAATTAAATAGCTATCTGCAACGTGTGCCTGTGTGTTGATGAATGTCATATCATCTGTGTTCACTTATGTTGTAGTTTCTAAATATAATTTTACTTAATACCAATATACTGACAAAAGTTTTGGTTCCAAGATAATTTGCACCCATACCTTTTTGCCAATGGTTGTCTGAGTAAAAATAACGTGAACTCGCCAAGTCTTGGCAAACATTGCACCAAATGCCAAAGAAAATGCTACGGCTATTGTTGACATTTTTATCTGAAATGTTTGTGCTTAAGTAGTTTTCTTTTCTTTTTTTGTTGACTGTTTAAGAACAATTATTGAACTGGATATAGGTCTATGTAAGTGAATGTACAATTACAAGGGCAAAAATATGTACCATGCAAATGTAACTGTACCGGCTATCTACACCGAATACAATGATCGTGATGTAGGCAATAGTACAGCCTGAAGCAATGACGTTATTTAAATTTGGAGATGATAGCTTTATAAATCTGAAAAAGGAAATTCATGACAATGCTTTATTTTGAAAGCTTTACTTTTTAGATCGGTGCAGAAGACTTATATCGTGTTGGAAATAAAGACGGTAACAGCTCGTTTGGAAAAGAATCTGTAAATGTCCTTTACGTTCAGATTTCCATAAAGTTGCAGCTGAAAAGTTCGAACGCCGTCTTTCATGAAATATATTTCTCCGATAAAGTGATTTACGACTTTTATGTCCAGACCGATATCTATTTAAATTTTCCATTGACAAAAAATGTAACCAAATCCAGTTCAAAATTAGAAAAAAAACTAATAAATAATCCTCACGTGGCCTCCCGATAAGTTACATTGAAACCAATACACACGAAAGCGCCAAGAATGCCAACTGCAGAAATTACGCAGGAAACTACTACCAGATATTCATTTATTAATTTGGTATTTTTCTGCAGAATGGGAGCATCAATAGGCGGTCCATCACCTACAATGACACTTTAACTATTATTCGTCAATTCTATTATTTTTCTGAGTGGAATAAAACTATTTTCAGTGAGGAAAATACGACTTGGATGGGTTGTAAGGGCTGTGTGTTGAAACTCACCGAACCATTTTATTTCTTTCCCGGGTAGAAAAGTCATGTTATTTGTTTCATTCACATGAACAGCTAAAATGCTCATCTTTCCGTCTGTAATGGAAGATTGCTTGCTTAAGTTTGTCTATTTTTATCATACTAATGTATTAGATAGATGCAGTCAGAGAAAGAAAGATGTATTTTCAAATGGTGTAGATGAAAAATCGGTTAATCAAAAACAGCAAAGAGAGGAATAGTCATCATACAACTAGGAAGAAAACTAATTAGACTGCTTTCTGCAACAAGTAAAAAGTCTTTAGAAGAAAATCAGCACGGTGGTTGATGAGAATTCACATTTAGCAAACAGGTTCTTCGTTCTTACGGACTGGATTGTGTTACTGAACCATTTCATATGGCAAAACATTGTGTCTGGTGTACACCGATGTAGTATTCATAATATTCCATCACTGGTTATTAGTATACTCACCAACCATTTGGCCAACTTCAGCTATGGGTCTTCGGTCACCATTTTCAAATGACACTGGTCCCTGTAGAAATTGCATCATGAATCCTAAATTTCCTTTTTTATCTTTTTATAACTTTTTTATAACTTTTTATCCTTTAAAAGTGAATATCATTCAGTAAATACAATGCTCATCACACGACAAAAATATCGACTTACCGACACGCCATGAAATCGTAACTTGGCGAGCTGATCCAAAAACAAATTGGTCATTTCAGGTTCTATTATGTATTTAAAGTCATCCAGTTTTTTGGGCCTTGTAATGTTATTTTCCACAACATTCTGCAGATCATAAAATTCTTTAAAAATTGGAAACACAGGTCCCAGCATACGAAAGACAAGGTTTTAAAGGATGGAAATGTTCACAATATTTAAAAAATTACACACAATTGACATCACCTCTTGTGCCAGTATTTCTATTGAAGCATTCAGGGCTAAAGCTGCTGCCCAAATAGCATCGTAGCCGTTTGGATGATAGTCATTAAAACCATACTGTTCATATGTCGGCCAGGATAAATACCTTTGTTCATATTCTGTGTACGTCTGAAATATTTCAAAAGAAATTGTCCACGTCACAATGAGCAGATTGTATGAGAAAGAACCTCTCATCTGGGGGAACTTAGAATGCTCAAAATTGTCAAATTAAACAAACAGTGCTAGAAATAGACTTTATGTTTAATTTCAGTGACTTATCAATTTCGAAAGAAGATATATGAAATTGTAGTCGATTGATCTACCCAATCTATGTCTAATACTCTGGTGTTGGTAAAGTTATCACCAATCGCGTACGTAGTACGAGGGAAGGTATCAAACTTGTTTAAACGTTTTGCACTCAAGGGTGGTTGGAACCAAAACGCCTAGTTTTTACTGCCTTTACACCCTGGTGTGAAAGGTGTAAACGGCGTGAAGGCTGGTGGAAAGGGTGCAAGGGCTGGTGTAAAGGGTGCAAAGGGTACAGGTTTGGAAAAGCAGGTACATTGGGTATGAGGGGTGTAAGGGTTGGTGCAAGGGATGAGAGGGTTGGTGCAAGGAGTGAAAGTAGTGCACGGGTACAAGCGTGAAAGGGCAGGAAGGAGGGATGTGAGGGCTGGTGCAAGTGGTGTGAGGTCCAGTGTGAGGGGTCTGAGGGTACAAGGGTGGAAAAGCAGGTACAAGGGGTGTTAGGGTAGATGCAGGGATTAAGAGAAGTGAGAGGACTGGTGCAAGGGATGACAGGATTGGTGTGAGGAGTCAGAGGGGTGCAAGGATACAAGGTTGAGAAGGCAGGCACAAGGGGTGAGAGGGCTGGTGCAAGGGAGACACCTTAACCCTGCATGCTGTAATCAAACTTGTTTGAATATTTTGCACTCAGAAGTTGGTGAGGACCAAAAACGTAGCTTTGATTGCCGTCACATCCCTCGCACCCTTCAAACCCTTTGCATCCTTCGCAACCCTCAACGAGCCACATCGTGAAATTTTGACGACCTAATATTTGTACTATTTTTCTAAATACCTGTCCGGAAACTCCGCCTTTATTTGACATGTCATATGTTAAACTATCCGCTGTCAATGCATATTCAGCTGCTGTAGCAATCTGTTCCACTGCACAGTCAGTGGTCGCTATCTCCACCCAGTTGAGACTATACCAGCCATTGAATATCCACTGGTATTTTTTGCCATACATGCCTAATTTGTAGGCCTCAAAAGTAAACAAGAAACATTTACGAAACAGTTATCTTCAATGATCCTTTCAACACAGGGGTAGATCCAGGAATTCCCAAGGGGTTGGGGCAACCCCATTTATCAGTCAAATCTCAGACAAACCCCATGATATTAAAGCAAATTTGTTGCGCATGAGGCGCCAGAAACTTTTCGTTGAAGACCCAGAACTGCAACAGGCAGGGGTGGGTCTTTTGTTGTCTTGACAATTAACAATTTCATTCTTACAAATGTTGCATTCGACGGCGAAACAAAAGACCTTGACCTGTTTGGTCAGTGAGGTGGTACAAACCCAGAAGAGAATGATTGATTTGGATAATGTGCTCAGTCTAATGAACAATTACCAGACAATAAACCATAGACTAAATAAAGTATAGTCAAGCAGAAGGTTGACAGAAGTACCTTAATCGGACCAAAGTAAGTGTTTTAACTAATTATTTTACTCACGAGGCAAAATATTTCTCTTCCCTCTCCTTCATATGCATTCATAATTATTATTCTAGCGTCTTTCCTCTGGAAAATTGTACATAGATTCTATTTTGTAGTCATTTTCATTTGATTTATTTTTTATAATATGTCCATGATGACTATGTGTGTTGCATTTACCTTACCTTAAGATTAAGCATTGATGATTCAGCATTTAGTGTGAATATTTCTCCAGTCAATAAAGTAATATTGTTTATTTTTAATTCAGAGTGTATCCTGCTGATAGTCTACAAGGAATGGAATGCATGAATCATAGAAAGTATCTTGGTTAAAGAAACTCAAGAAACAAGGTTTAAGTTTTCTGGAAGAAGATGATTAATAACTGATAAGAACTCTTGCTTTTGTGAAAAAATTATAAGATACAATAATCTTTAAAAAATAAAAGGATAAAAAGCAATAAAACTATTTTTCCAATATCATAATTTTTCCAAACTTCTTATTTTTCACGTAGAGTTTCTGATCATAATTAGCCACAGAGTGAGAGGCGGACCTTCTCAGGCCCGTGAAAAGAACTCAAAGATTTGGCAACTGACAACTTTTTTTCCCGTAACAACTTTCAAAATCTTTTACAAAAGTAACAGAAGTTGGATTTGTCTGAAGTAAAAATTACTAAGTGTTCGTAAAGTTAAAAAAAGTACGCTGGGAGATCACGATATGCGGAACTTTTCAAGATCTTTTACAAAAAGTAACAGAAGTTGGATTTGCCTGAAGTAAAAATTACACAAAGTGTTCGTAAAGTTCAATTTTTAAAGTACACTGGGAGATTACGATATGTGGAAAAGGTCCACGACTTGCACAGCTCCTACGAAACGATAGCATTTAATCCTAATCGCCTTAAATAGGAAAGTGGATACCGTGGTAAAATAGATCATTCCTGAAACCCAACAATCTGCCTCCAAAATTTACGTTTTGTGCCTTTGTGGTTTATTTCTTTTTTCTTACTTGAACGGTCAATATTGTTTGAGTGACAATGTAAAAGGAGTTGCGCTTACTGTGGCAAAAAGGGGATCAGTCTGATGAATAGTTGCTACGGTCTTCCAATTGTATTTCTTAAGTAAAGCAATTATCGGTGCCACCATAACGATATCGGACCCACCAGTCCGGTAAAAATTTGGATAAAGTTTTCTGTCCGAAAGTTCAGGAGATGAGGCAGTGTAAGCCACCTGCAAGATATAGCTTACCCTTCAGTTTATGGAGTCAAATTTGACGTACATTGATCAATATATTTATGATGGTCGTTTTCCATATTTTAAATTTTCATACATCTAGATCTAGATTTATTTCTTTTCAATTCTATTGTCGTCTGACTCCGATGTTGACAAAGACCTGACAACTTTTTGGGTTCATTATTAGCAATCATTGCCAAATATGGCCACCCAGTTAGCCAATGACAGTTCTTCTACCAACCATTGTTGAGATGTTAACGAACAAAATGGCACTGTGAATTAGTATCTGTTGAAATGATTGAACCGCCGAAAGTGATCATTTTTAGTAAAGGTCAATGAGGTTGCATTACTGTGCAAATTTGTCGTTCCAAGCCTTTCAAAATGGAATGAAATGCATGAATCCTAGAAGGTAGGTGCCTCGATAAAGAAACTCAAGAAACAAGACAGGATGTTTTATTGTAAGAGGGTTAGTTTGGCATAATTTTGGAATGAAAACAATAGAAAATTGACCTGAACGAGGCCGAAGTGTGGTGCAGTTCTGGCGACGGGCGCCGTAGCGATGGAGCATCCTCCCCCGATGATCATCACTTTAGTCGGTGGAGTAACGATGTGATCATGGAAAGCCTTTATCCCAACGCCAGGATCGCACTAAATTAATTCACTTGATATGAATTAAACACAATCAATATCGATAAAACTCTTTTCATTCTTTACGTTTCTTGTGCTTTGTAATGATTTGATGAGTTCGGCGAAAATTTGAATCAGAACCTTCAGAAAAAATTGTAACGTTTCAATTAAGAATAAAAAATGTCAAAGTAAAATACTTTCAAAGTTTTAAAAATGCATTGGTGTTTTTACAAGTACTAGGTGTGGTTCAAATTTATGTATATTCCGCTTTAAAAGGAGCCATCCAAATTTTTGTCACATACGACCTACTTTTTACGTCGGTGCCTTTTTATCTTTTAATAAAAAAGTTATATAATTCACTAATTTTGCTTATACCTCATTTAAATTATTACGTTTTTGGTGGCATCTTTCGTTTCTGCAAAAGAAAAGGCTTCTTGGATCCAGGACTGTAGCCCGCTTTTCAATTTGAGATAAACTGACTACAAAAAGTGACACATTTGACCATAACAGTTAGTTTAAGGCTGTAAGTAAACGTTTAGTCATAATACCTTAGAATCTTTCATTTGCATGAATAATTCATATCCCGGTAGAACGTCAGGTCGCTCATTTATATCTTTTAGCGCCATTTCAATAGCAGGCACCACACCTTAATTACAGTTAACACAATGGTATTAGACATGAGGAGGGAAAAACACTAAATATTTAGGGAACTTAAGACAATAGGGAAGTATTCAAATTTATTTCTAACAAATTATTACTTTTGGCAAAAGTCTCGAATGTAGAATATTCAGTCATGGTTAGTATTAACACAGCAAAATGATTTCTACGCAATCTTTTTGGTTTACTGGCGAAAGTAATCACAATTAATTTTCAAACAGAATTTCAACAAAACAATTTCACATTTCACCTGTCACTTTGGACAGTACTTAAAATCTTGTTTCCTGCAACGTTCTTTCTGTCATTTGTAACGTGACATTGTTTGAAGCCAGATGCTTCATTCAAAGAAGGCTTGATCAAAGACAAGTCAACAAGCTCATCATACAGGAGCTCATAACTCAATAAAAATATTATATCTTTGGATGGAAAAGTAATTAAATTGATACCAAAGAGGGGCACAAAAGAACTTTTATCAACAAAATTGTAGACATCTATTTTTCTTGTAAAATTTTCATGGAAATAGGATATTTCTGCCTAGATACTTAAATATTGGTAAAAATCAGGGACATTTGCAATCTGTTTATCATGCGATCATTTCACACCTGTGAATGTAGACCACTATTACCAACAAAAGTTTTGTTTCAACACTCCAATGCAAAGTCTATGGGAATCTCTTATTTCAAATCATGCAGCCTTAACCAGTGATTCAAAATTTTCATCTGATAAATGGACTAAATATCAGAAAAAATCTGAGGTTTAATAAATTCTGACTTCAAATTGATACTACTAATATTTTGTTTAATCTACACCAAATTTACTGTTTCATAATTCTTACTTAGTCAAAATTTAATCAGTCCCAATAGGAATTATAATGGTATAAGCAGTAATAGATTCTTAGACCAAATTTACCGATTACTTAGACTGGTTTGAACTGGATTTAACTAGTTTATGAACAGTAGTCAGAATTTAGTCACCTCTAAAAGACACATGGTTAAAAAAATGAACATATATTTGATTACTGCCAACATCAACTTCCAATATATCTGCGAAATTGAAGCCACTAATTTGACATCTGACCTATAGCCAAATAAGAGATAAATTTTGGATGACTTTGATATTTGTGGAGATTCCATTGAAAATGAGGTTCACAGACTATCTTCGCATTAACCATTACCGATCTCCTTGCAAATGACCGAATTTATTGAACTTCCTGCAAAATGCGAGAGCAATGAGAGTCGTTCTGCAATATTTTGAAATCACGAAGTTTTGGCATTGCCAACGACGCCTGAGGAACAGAATTATGATCACTCATTTGTCACTCTTTGATTTACATTGGATCCTTTGGTATCTAAATACTTCAACAATGCCTTGTCAAGGTCAGTTTTTGAGTGTCTCGGTGCAAACAAGAAGTTACACAATACTTCTTACCTGCTGAAGACCAACCAGTTTCACCTATCATTATTGAAGCAAACCCCATGAGGTGCAGCGGTCTCCTGACATTTTTCCTCATGGTGTCTTCGTCGTAATCTATTAACGACATTACAAACAATGTAAAAACTGACAAAAATGTTGTTTGTTCATTAAATAACACGCCACATTGAATAAAGTTTAACACACATCTAACGTACCTGAAGTTGTCAGTAAATTGTCTACAATGTCGTCTTCCTCGTTACTTTTGATTGATTTCTAAGATGAAAAATCAAAAAAGAAATAAAGTAAAATTCGGACAAATCCACGTCAACAAAAATGTTGAGGTCTGCAATCGAGTTTTCCCTAAAATAGATCATTCTGCCAACATTGCCAAAATTGTAATAATTGAGTATACTATTGGATCAGTTGTTGAATTAAATTTACGTTAAAGATTTGCCAATGATTAGACAAGGTTTTGGTAAAATAATATTGAAAACATGATAAATATTTATCAAATATTTAGCAAAGTTTTTAAGCATTGACTGTTTCCCTGACCAACATCTTGCCCATAGCCTGGTAAAGATTTACTATACATTCCATATTATTTCACCAAAACTTTGTGAAATCTTTAACAAATTTTTAACAAAAAATTGATTCAACAACTGATCCAATAGTATATTCAACCAATACAATTCTGGCAGAATGATCTATTTCAGGGAAAACTCGAATCATTATCATGGTCTTCTCGAAGTTTTTCCCTACGGATCATGATGTCTTTTATTCGATACCCCGACGCGTTTTTTACAACAAGGACAACAAAGTGCTCACTATTGGATTGTCATTCAAGGTTTCTGAAGAAAGTTCAATGTAAAAATACCTGTGTAGTTATCCCGTGCAAAGGCAAACTACCACTACCATTCATTGGAAATTGTCCCAGTGTTGTATTGAAGTTTAAGAACAGTAATTGCAAAATGAATAAATTTCGAATTTTAAAATCCATAGTCTCCTGGAGATACAAACATAATCTTTGAAGACGTTTCTATGTATCCTTCTATTCTAATACTCTGTTATTATCTGATTAATAGTAAGCCAATACTGCCAACGAAAGAACGTTAATTTTTTTGTAATTTATATCAAATAATCGTATTTGTTTGAAAAGGATGATTAGAAGCGTTAAGGTACTCTTCTCAGTGTCAGAAGTTAACAGACAGGCTAAAATATATAACTGGATACAAGAAGCTGCTGTTGTATCGGGACTTCACAACAGACAATGACGTCGCAATAATGATTCGAGACTTTTGCTTCGTTGGAGTATCTCGTTCAAGCCTCATTAGTTTGGTTCACGAATTAACATCACTGCACGTAGCCAACGTTGAAACCCGTCGTACTTCCGCAGCACTTATCAGAACTAAAAGATAGTCCAACATTTGTCCGACCAACCTTGTGGACTTTTTACCCAATGTCGCCCATGGACGTCACCAATTGTCACAGGCTGAACCGAGGTGTGTCGGCAGATGTTCAGTGAGAGGAATGCTATATTCACTTCCTGTTGAAGTTTACTTTTTACCATCCGCGTATGCGGATAGGTAAAAAATTCGGTTGGGTCAGTCTCTGTGTGTTTCTGTGTCTCAGTCTGTTCAGGTTGTGACTTTTGAAATGCTATAGTTAGGATTTTTTGAACCACAAAGGCTAGGAAGATATATCACTAGAGGTTGCTCAAAATATTAAGGTCATCGCAATGTAAAGGTGAAGATTACTTAATATCAATGTTACATGAACATAAATCAATTCTTGTTGTAGCCTCTTTTTAAACTTTCTCCTCTTTGCCATGCATGAATATCCATCTCAGCACCTCGCTTTAAAACCATCACATAGTGAATAAAATTGCTACCATGGGGTATTAGCAAAACATTCTTCACACTTAATAATTGGTAAAATGAAAGGAAAGTCTTAATTTTTCTTGACCATGTTATTTTTCTGACTGAAAAGAAATCAACCAATTTTGAGTATTATTCACAGTCTAATTCAAATTAGTTCAAACTAGTTGGACTGACCAATTCGGACACCATGTTGTTTCTATTCTGTATGTAATCACCGACTCACCAAAAAGCAGACGAGTTTTTTTTTTTCCTTTTTGTACCATGATTATGGACTGCCAGACAGCCAAAGAAAGGACATATTGAACATGAATGTGCATGTTCTGACTAAAATAGAGATCTAATTGTGAGAGTAACGTATCCAAATCTGACTAGGACTGATCTAATTTTGATTATGGATAAATTTGTGTCAGAATTCTTCTCAAATGGTGGTCAGAATTTTCCAATCCTATGAATGTTTTTCAAATATGATATGAGAATTTGAAATATGGTCATGTAGCTTGGATCACGTTTGGGTTTTTATAAACTAGATGAATTTGGCAATATTGGCATTAGAGGATTTATTTATTCAACAAGAATGCATATCAGCATTATGTCACGCCTGACGTATCGATAACAAATCTGTCGTACATCTTGTTGCCTGCCAAATCTCGCGAGATCTGAACCTTATCACCTTGTTCTTTGTTCATAGTCTCAATATTATACCATTCCTCAGTGAAGATTTATTAAACTCAGGAGTGTCCCAAAGCACTTCCTGTGAGGTATCACTGAGACTGAAGGGTGTCTTTAAACACTTCCTGTGATGTATCAATTAAGACTGAAGAGTATATTTAAGTACTTCTTCTGGAGTGCCTTTAAGGTCAGGCCCCATCTGGCGTTAATTTCTTGCAAAAATAATCTGCCCACAAACAAGCAAACAAACAAACGAGCAAACATCACAGTAAGAAGATCAGTCGCTCTGCTCATGAGCAGGCGTGACTAAAAATTCAGCAACAAATTTTACTCAGTGAGGATTGAATCTGGGACATCTGCCATTCGCGTTTGAGCTAACTTAACATTTGCTTGTAAGTTTGAGACTTTTAAGATCCTGATATAGTCATGCTCTGTTAACTTCAACGAAATCATCTAAGTTCAAGAATCAAGTGAATGAACAAAAGACAGTTCAAAAACACCAACTAGTTTTTTCTCAGAAGGGACAGCATCAAACTAGAATCCTATAGTCCCGGGTTTAATCCTCAAAAATGGTATCATTTTGTTACTTTTTTGGGGGGGGGGGCTCATGCGGGAAAGTCTCTGATGCCATTGCTGTTAATCATATGTCTGTGAAAAAGTCTGTTGGATGACAGTTTCTTCTTTCTCTTGCTCCTAATTCTTTTACATCAGGACTTGGTCAGACACTGAATTTTACTCGGGAGTTTG